>JBDJHY010962866.1:0-14546 GCA_039654485.1 Withania somnifera
CTCTAGTCCTGGGAACAGTTGTTGGAGTTGAAAGTTCCCCAAACATCTGTCCAGTCTCTTAAAAATGCAGGCATCATAAACTCTTCCATTCCACCATGTGTAAATACTGCCTTTGAATCCCATGTCTGTTAAATTGCAGGTTTGGATGCATTGTTTGAAGTATTCAACCTCACTAATGGAAACTGGCAGACCCCCATATTTTTCTTCCTCATCTACTACCACATTGTAATCACCTACAACCAACCAAGGATCCACCATATCTCTTCCCAGAGAAGAAAGGGAATCCCACAGTGCAACCCTCTCACCTGAGTCACATTTTTCATACACAGAGTGATTATTATTTGCTTACCAGTATCATTATTGATTAACAGCAGTGTTAGTTGTTGATCCATATCAGTAAGTACTGAGACTGTATGGTCTAAATCCATAAAGGCCCATATTTTCCCATTAGCATTTGTTAATGTTGTAGGTAGGTCTAGGAATCTACTATAATTATCAATTCTGTAGGCATGTTGGAATGGTTCCAGCAGACCAATTAGATAGAATCTGTGTTTTTTGTGCATTGATAAAAGCCTTTTAAAATCTTTTTTTGTGTTGATTGATCTTATATTCCAATCAATAACTTTAGACATAGCTAATTATTTTATTTAGACACTGAACTCCTTGTTTACCTACCTATGACAGGCAAGCTTGTCCCTCTTTGATGTCTTCTTTTCCTCACAATATCTGTCTTGGTGACAGATCTCTATCTCTTGCAGTATTCTGGAAATTTAGTGCTGTTGTTTCCTCTTCTTTATCAATTTCCTTAGGTGTATCTTTCTATGCTATTTCATGTCTATCACTGCAATTGGTCTGTTGTTGTTGGGTACTATTGTCCTTATCTCTTTCGGTATGTCACTCATGCAGTTGAGCATAAGTTTCTTGGCTTTGTGGTGGTGGAAAAATAAACAGTTGTATAAGATAAGGTGGATCTAGGATAAAAGAAAATTAGGCTTACGTGCCAAGAAATAATCAATATACCAATGAAAACAACATCTGAGGCTTCAGCCTCGACCTTATTTGGAATATCATAAAGCTGGCGATGGCCCCACCCTACTTTGTCTCAACACCTCTACATCTCACTCCTCATCCTTGGCCTTTTCCTCTAGATTTGCAAATAGTGGGCTATCCACCTTTAACCGATGACACTGCATAAAGTGGCTGGGCAGGCAAAGTTGTAGTTTGAGTATCCTACGATGGATCTAATCTATAGAAAAATGGGGACTATCTCGACACTCAAAGCATCCCTCTATAAAACAATCTCTGGTAATACTAAGGCAATCTCTTGGATAGTGACCCACCCCTCCACACTAGTAACAACCACCCTCATCTCTGACCTGGCTATGGGAAC
Organism: Withania somnifera; assembly: GCA_039654485.1. Classification (NCBI taxonomy): domain Eukaryota; kingdom Viridiplantae; phylum Streptophyta; class Magnoliopsida; order Solanales; family Solanaceae; genus Withania; species Withania somnifera. The sequence goes on from JBDJHY010962866.1 coordinate 1,391, forward strand.
CTTTAATATGAACACCTGAACCTGAAGTTGGGTCCTTGATAGGTTGGCTACCCAATCCCCTATCAGAAGCCAAAAAAGAATCTTGGTATTATCTACTTGTCTGACCTTATCTACCAAAATGGGGACCTCTAGATTGAGACCTTGAAAAATTTCACTAGTGGCACTGTCTCTTTTCTCCCCCTTGGAGCTGGCAAGCTAAAGCCTCCATGCTATGGGCATGATCAACAATATTTGAGAAACATCTCTACAATACTAGCATCCACTTAACTTGACCTCTCAGGTCCAATATCGACCTATACAAAATATGATAAATCCACTCCTTAATGTGCATCAAATCGTCAACATGCAGATAAAGCTCAATTATCAGGCCTCATACATAGGAACGACCATAGAATCCTAGCATAGGCCTTAAAACATAGCCCGTAATGACTCTAATGTGCTCCTAGGCACATATTGGGCCATAAAAGGACTCTCAAAATTATCCCAAGTCAGTTGGGCTTAACTCGGTATCCTACAATCCCTGAAAACCCTCCACCAATGACTAGCTATACTCAAGAAAATAGGAATTAAAGTCGACCCTATTTGTCTATAATAACTCATAGGTCCTTAGGTGCTCCCTAAATATAGTGATAAATTAATTGGGTTTGATCCCTTATGCTCCAGAGAATCTAGTGGGGGAAACCCGCAAGAAGTGGTCTAATATCTTCCACACCTCATAGGCATGTATAATAAGAGATGGAGCTTGTGTAGATGCAGTAAAAGTAGCACTCTAAAATGGAAAGATCAGTGGCACTAGCGGTGCTGCTAGGGTTGTAGATACCAGGAGAAACAGTTCACTCTGTGCCACTCCCTGCACAAACAACTGGTTCCTATATTTTTATGCCCCATTAAGCATCTAAAACTTCTACCATAACAAATCTTAGAATACAGACAGTGGTGTAGTTTGTGGTTGTAGTGTAGCAGTTATCTGTGGCTTTGTAGTGGAGAAGTTATTAACAATCTGATGAGCATCACCCCCTATCCTTCCTGACCTTCTACATGATAGTCTCGATCTACGGACAAACTATGGGTATGCACTATCTGTAAAACATTGAAAGCTAAGGTAAGTGTTCAAAAATGGAATGAGTGTTAATGCACCACAAGAGTTATGAATGAAATCATTCTTGAGGCAACCATAGTCTCCCAAAGAATGGTTACGGAAGTCAACGCATTGATCTATAGGACTTTAATAGTTACTTTCTCTAATTCCAAAAAGATCAATGAACCTCTGCCGTGGTACCACTCTTTCACGACCTAACTTTCGGATCTTGATGGTTTCTACAACCATCCCGTAGACAAGCTAATCCCTATATCTGTGTGGTACTTGCAGTGGGCCATAATATATAGAAACAACAATAGTAGAATAATGAAAAAAACTTAAAATATACAAATGTGGAAGAAAAAACTATATATACAATAAGAATCTAAGAACCCAGTGCCAATTGCATAAGGAGCTGCTAAATAAAGTATCCAAAAGAGAAATATGTACACAAGTGAAACACTTATTAAAGTACTATACAAGACCTTCCATGAAAAAATAGAGTAGTATATAACAATAAGGAAGCCACGATCAGCTCGAACGTCAAAGCTCACCATAGTCTCCATAGATCATCAAATATACCAAACACAATCATGTTACCTATGATAACCCCTATTAGTATTTGCACCACAAAAACAATACCAAAGTGCAACATGAGTACCAAACACAGGTACCAAGTAGCCCTCTTAGGACAACCAGGATAAAATAAAATACAAGTAAGGAAATGGAGAGGAAAGTAACACAGGTCAATAAAATTAAGTAATCAAACTAATTGCTAAATACAAAAAGAGGTAAGAAAAACAAATGCTAGATACTACTAACAACAAGAACGTACATGAGCTAAACACGCAGTCCAAGCATGATTATTGTACCATAATAATAAACAATCTCATAATACCGAAGACGATTGGAGAAACATACCTGAGCATCAGCTAATCATACTATAACTAAATACGATAGTAGATGGTAACTGTAAGTAATTAGGCACAAACATGAATATAAATAAAGCAACAAAACAATATTAACCCAAATGGACCCCCATAAGCCCATTGATAAGAAATACAAGAAACGTACAAAAACATCCCTGACACTCCATCTTGCCAATAGGCACAAACAACACAATAAAACTCACTGTGACTCCCCCATTATGCCTAGGAAGAAGAAACAGTGAGAGTAGAATGCATGCATAGGGGTGCTGAAAAAAGTAAACACGAGTAGTGCAATCTCGTACTAGGGGACCACACACCATTAGTGAAAATAGTTAGGTCCATGCCTAACCGTCCTTGCCTTAATATTTTAAATAGTATGGGCCCCATCCAGGATCTTTATCCCTCAACAGTGCCAAAAGTAGGGTCTTCCACAAGGATGCCCTACCTTAATAGTTAAAATATTAGGGGAGCACCCAGGAGATCTACGCCTCAATAGCACCAACAGTCCCCAAGATATAGTTTTGTGATAGTTAATACTTTATTCCCATTAGAATTTTAAAATTGTTCCATACATTACATCATAGCATCAGGCCATACCCGTGTGCAATGTACTTATGCTTAATATCTAAAATGCATGATCATAATAAGAAATTATCAAAAAATAGACTAGGATTGGCCAATGGCCGCAAGCTAAGAACTCAACTAACTCACTAGTCATATAATGGCTGAACATAGATGAATAGGATCCAAGGCTGCTCGCGGCAAGTCCAAGACAACTACACACAGCCCATCACACTATGCATCCCTCCACGAGACCTACAAAAGAAAGTAATTAGGATATAATTTATTATAATGGAGCTTCCAACATAAAAAGCATCCAATATTACTATCCATACCACAAGTATTCTACGATAACTCGGTCTAAAGAAAAAGAAGGTTAGCCTACCTAGACATCAATGAGTATCATTTAAAAAGATCTGAACGCACTAAAACCGCCTAAAACAATCAAATTATGCATCTTGGGACCAAAATACAAAGGAAAACACCCATATTTCCAAGTGGATTCCAGGTAAAAAAATAATCCTAAAAATAGTCTCGTGGGCCCCTCGACTTGAAAAAATAAATTAAAAATACCAGAACAACGACCTCAGCTCAGGGAATGTGGTTGGACAACTGGAAGCTCGCCAATTGGCCAAACAAAGTTTATTGAAAAAGTGAGAAACATTTCAAGAATATAAAATGGAGAATTTGGCATACAACACACCTAAAAATTGATGGAAAATAATATTGATGTGATAAACACTCTACCAATAGCCTCGCTATGAAAACAAAGAAGGAATTTGCTATGCCTTATTTTTGAGAGACAAGAACACCATTAAAACTTCTTTTTTTAGTTAAGGAGGAAGAAGAAACAGACATAATCTTACCTAAAAATCAAGTGGTACGCTAGGAATACTCGAAATGACGTCCCTACAACTATTCATAAGATTTGGAGTGATCTTTAGAGTAATAAAATCAACAAAGTCAAAGATGGAGAGAAGAAATGTTCCTGGAATTTTGAGGTCTGACTCATTTATTGTTGATCGCATACTTGCGCATTTGCGGTGGATTGGAGCGACCATGCCCAAGATCAAGTCACCAAATTGCTCATGGAGCTTTCAAAATTTTGATCTAATTCCCCGATAACCAAAATCCCACTCAAGATAAAAAATGAACTTTGGCTAAATTGAAGTTCCACAAAACAACTCAAGCTCACAACGAAGACCCTGGTAAAGGAATTTATGATCCAAATAGACCAAAGTAAGCTTTCCAAAGCTAATAGAACTTTTGAAATCCTATTCCATGTGTATTTCCTAAGAAGTCACTCTCAAGTTCCACTATTTCAACGTTAATCCTTCAAAATAGAAAAACTGAGACAACATGTTATAGAACTACAATGGAATAAACCCAATGGTCCCAAAAAATGAAAAATGACACGGGGAAGCTAAGAGAAAGCTCTAAAACACTTATGAAATAGAAATTCGAGTAAATGACCAAATAGGTCATTAGACTTAATTTTTGGTTTCGGCTCTTGAAATATTTTCATACTTGTGCAAAACCTTTCTTGTCAAAAAAAAAAGGACCTTTGAGTGAGCTTATTTTCAAACCACATGGTACTTGAGCTCATGCATCCATGCCAGTATGTTGATATTTTTTTGGGTCGCAGGGCCCAAGGGCCTATTTTTAGGCCCATTTCCCAACCTATATTTAACCTATAAATATTGGTGTGATTTTTAAACTTTTAACTTGTGGATACATATTTTATATTTTTTATTGGTTTCGGTCTTTTTCTGAGCTTTGGGGTTGTAATACATGCTATTCTAGAATTTCTATTAATGCCTAAGAAGGCTAGCTCTCCTTTTTCTCAGACTGTGTCAGTATGTGGTACTTATAGTGCGACTGGCTTGTAGGAGGGGATGGGAATTAGGCTATATCACCCTTTTTCCATGTGATTTACAATTTTTATCCTACTTATGATTCATAGAATAGTAACTGATCAGGTAATGCCCTGTAGTCTATTTTGTGGTCTTTGGTGTTGTTTTCTCCTATTTTATTCCTTGGTGACCTCTCTATGATTGAGTTATGATAGTATCCTTGATAGTATGTCCCATGGGTGTATTAAATGGGCCTCTAGGTCTTTGGGTTTTTCCTTTGAGGGGATGTGGGATTAGTTTTTAGGCCAATAATCCATTGCAATGTTAGATTGTATCTTTACTACCTATAAGTGGGTAGTAAGATAGAGTTGTGTGCCCTTTATGGCCTATGTATGTTAGTTTGTGGGCCATGGCCAAACGAGGTAATGTCTTATAGAACTGGGTCTTATGATTATGCTGCTTGCATGCCTATTGAGTGTTTTGTTCATCCTAGATAGTGCATGTGGACCCTTGGCCGAGCTATCATGAGCCTAGTTTTGTTGTAGTTCTTTGATGAATTTGGGATATGATTAGTGAGAGTTCATTGTTGTTTTGTTTGATTCTTTATATTTCAAATAGGTTTTTTACGAGCATGTATTATTTAGTAGGAACATATGAAACTGGTTCGAGATGTGAGGTAACTTAATTAACTAATAAGATGGAATTTTAATTAAAAAAATTTGTAAGAAATTTAAATTATAAATGTATACTTTGTACGACCACTTAAGGGTACATAACTATTTCTCAGACAATTATCATATTTTTTTCAAATTATTACCTATGCATCTAACTGGTCACTTGGTTATGGGTTTGTTCTGGTACTAAGATGTTATACTGATATATCATTTAGCCTCGAGTACAACACATCATCGATAGCATTGGAGCTGAGAGTGTGGTACTAATATATGATTTGTCCTGGAGTGTGCATCCTTGAAAGCCTGAGCCATTGATGAATACGAGTTTTAGTGAGGCCTACGGGAGTTATGGGAAAGCACCATAGTCTTCAACCACGGTCCCTGCGGATTGGTTAGGTGCTAGAGGAGGGTTATATGGGAGATAAATGGTATCCAGATGTCGTCTCCTATTGGGTTTGACCTTTTGAGATATGCTCTATATGGGGTTCATGTGATGTTCTACTATTACTTTCATACTTTTACACCCTTTTGCATTGCATAGTTCCATGTTTTTATGCCCTTTGGACCTAAGGGAGAGGCCATGTTGGGTTTTTAGATGTTCTATTTTTTCCTCCCGACGGAATGAGGCATCAAGTAGGTTTTTTTTCTTAGGTAGTTATCTTGTTTTTTCTACTAGCGGGATGGGGCTTCATCATATTTTAATCGCCATCTTATTTCCTTACCTTATTAGGTTTTTTTCTATTACTATATTAGTTTCTTTTGACTTTCTTTTGTGATTTCTTGGTATTCCATGTCTTGTGTTCGGTGGTTACATAGCTAGAGCTCCAGGCACATGCCGTTCTACTATGAACCATGTCGTTACATAGATTTTCCATGTCTCTACATTAGATAGTTTATTCTTGTGTTTAATACCCTTCTAAAGATGGATTTTTTTACTGCATTCAAGGGTTCGATAACATATTTTGTTATCTTACTAGCTAGTATTATGTTTTTCCTTTAGCTAAATGCAATCTAGCCATTAAGGAGGATACCCAAATTGACTAAGTTTGTTTTCTCTATCTCTTACATGGAGATTGTATGCCTTATTTTTTGGTCTTGTTGTTATTTTATTCATATGTTATGCTCACCAGTTGGCCAATGATGCCTATGGGTACTTCTTTTTATCGGTACTCATGCAACACTTTTATATCATTTCTATGGTATAGGTCTTGGTATGGGTTATCATTGCAGGTGTGTTCGATGAGGTTAGATTTTGAGAGCTCTAAGGATCATGGTAATCTGATGGAGTTTGTCTTCCCTTTCTCCATTCACCGTAACTTCTACCTCTAATTGCAGTTAGAGACAATTATGTTTTTGTATTTGTAATGCTATGATGTACTACATTATCTATAGATGCCTTATATACCACAGATAACAGGTCTTGTGATAGTTTTTATGGTCATTTATCCATTGTGTCTTCTTTTTTTGTTTTATTCCTATACTTTATTTCTTATTGAGTGGGTCTTGTGATGTTGTCCGTTGTTTTTGCTCCGAATGATCGATTTAGGCTTGTCTACTAGTGGTATTTTTTGGACTCTATTACGTCTCCCATTTTGGGTGGTGACAGAGTTGTATAAATGCTTAGGTTTACTTGTAGTTTGTAAAGAGGTAGGTGTCTAGTAAAGTCTCATGGATCAGTATGTTGATATGCTATCTTATGTTTTTGAGCCTACATGATTCTATTAAGAAGATGATCACTTCTAGACTTATTGTTATGCATTGAGTTTCTACCAGTTCCTTGACAAATTATTTGACTCCATTCCTTCTAATGAAAGTATGTTGTGAGACTTATGGCATTGGCAATCAGGAAGTGCTCCACTAACCAAAGGTGGTTAGAACCATATTTATTGGTAGACAGGGCCATAGGGGTTTTTTTTGCAGACTTATTCAGAGTAGGGAGTCAGAGGTTTGCTTCATCTATCGAGAGTCTGGTCAATACAGCAGTGATTGTCCCAAATAGGATACAGTGTGGGAAGCAATGGTCATAGCCTCGCCTTAATATGTTACCAGGTACCTACGGTAGGGTAGGTAGGGGAAAAGTCAGGATCTGTACTATTTTCACTTGGGTTCTCATGATAGTGGTGATCGTAGAGGAGTACCTGAAAGTTATGTCAGGGTCAGAGCTTCCAAGGTGTGCTTTACATAATGAGATCTTCTATATTTAATAAAAGACTGACCTTATAAAACTGGAGTCGGACCTTAGAAGGGTATTTTGAGTGTTGAGTTTCAGGATATCATGCTATTGACTACTCTCAGCAGTGGACTATACCATCAGTATCATTTATAGCCTTACCTTAGCAGGGTGTATGTTTCAATGGTGAGTTCTTTTCGTATGGTGGTCTTGACTAAAGAACTAAAGAGGAGCCTCGATTATGGAGGTACCATCCAAATCGATTAACAGATCCATATAGACACCTTTTATTCTCTAATCAGTGATGATGCATAGGCCATTATGGGTGGGCCCTAGGATATTTAAGGTGAGTATCATTTGATTTATGGTTATGACTTTTATATTCTATCTATATTGTCTTATTGGGCTAGTTTGACCGGTATAGTGTTATGTGGCACCACATCCTCCTGTTGTGTAAGGTATTATGTCTTTATTTCTTATCCCTTTTGTGATTTATCTTGGCATCGTTGCTTATGTTGTATTAGATTGAATTTTCCTATTGTGTTAGTTGAGACTTTGTATATCCATCTTTTTCGATCTATTCATTGGCCTCTTTGTGCAAACGAGGCATCCGAAGGACGTGAGGCCTTCACATGAGATATTCTTTTAGTTATAGATTCCAGGGGTGATTTTCATTTTGCTTTATAGGTTGGGTTTAGGATGTACTATTGGTGTTGAGTTACTAATTGCAAGTGTTCTGCTCATGAGCTGGTTACCCTCATTTTATGTGACTATCTCTCTACCATAAGCCATATAAGGCGTACCTTGGCTGAGTGATAGAGGTCTTATAGGCACTTGCTGGGTGAGGGTATGCATTGTTGGTGGGCCCGCAGAATGGTCTTGGATGTATTACTTGATCCTTTTGTCTCACTGTTCCCCTTGTTCTACTGGTGGTGCCTAGTGGTTTTTGGGTAATTTTCTAGGAGTTTTCTAGTCCCATTGTCCTAATTTATCCTTATTTATCCTTTGTGTCCATCCCTCTTAGATGTTGTTAACTAGGTACAAACATAGGTAACCTATAGTGAAATGAGTCATTCTTCCTTTGATCATTCTTTTGATTTGGTTGACCGCTTTCGAGGGGCTGACCTGGGTTCCTTCCGTTATCCCAAATTCCTTCTTACTTTTCTTTTCTCTATATTCTTTGGCCTGTATCATTTTGGGTACTGAGACGCAATTGTGAGATTATATAGTTGTCCCTAAGGGTGATTGTGCTTTTTTTATTAATAGATTGGGCGTGCAGAACCTCGGTAGGTGTTTTTCCTTTTTTAGGTAGTTTTTAGAGTTAAGTTGGCTAGAGTTACCAGGGTAGGGCTCAGTGTCCCTTGTAGTGTGATGGTTGGTTTGGCTATGGGTCTTGGTTAATAGTTTGCCTATCTGTACTCAGTTTGCACAACAAAAGTGTGGTCAGAAGGTGGACTTTTGTGCCTTTGGGATTTAGAGATAGTGGGGTATAGGTTTGTGGTTCAAGTTTCATAGTGTTTTCTACCACTTTATTGTTGGATCACTTTTGAGGTTTTGTGATAAGTATGTGTGTTAAAAAAACATGGATTTATATTTTGGAGAAGCGGGTTTGAGGGTGAGTACCCCTTGGGGTCGGGTAGGTGGCTAGAGTTTCTCCTTTTTGTAATACATCGACCTTTGGTTCTAATATTTGGTCTGTTGGTTGTGTCCTAGCATTAGAAATTATAGTGTTCTTTAAAGTATTGCTGTTTGAGTAAGGGTTATTGGTTATGTATTAGGGTTTGGGACTGTGTGGATACTAATGTAGCCTTCAACAGGGTGTTGAGTTCCAATTAGTTGGCTTTCTCTATTCAAAGAGGTTCAATGAGGTTCCTGGTCAAGGCTTTGTTCTAGTGTGAAATGTTGTAGTTATTTTTGGTTTTGATTCTTGTTTCGTGATCATGGAAGTATGAATAAGTGGTTGTATCCTCCACCCTTATTTTGGTAGCTTGTGTTCATAAGGCCCTCGACAATTTTTGTATTTTAGGTAGTGCCACGTTGTTGGTCAGATTGTTTTTAGACTTCTATCTCTTTGTGGTTCTGCCCATTGTCTTTGTCTTTTGTTTTACAGTTAATTTATTTATCTTGATAGTATTTTGCAATGAAGTTATTGTGCATTTCCTTGTTGTGGTAGCACAAGTTAGCTTTGGCCCAGAGGGGTTCTAGTGGCGTAGGTTCCTTTGACACGTCTTATCCTATTGCTTGAGATACTAGAGGCTTTAGAAAGGGTAAACGAGCCCAATACTCCCTCACCAGCAAGATCCTATTTGTAATATTCCAGTCTTGACTTTCGAGGATGAAAGTCCTTTTTTTGTGGTGGATGTTGTAATGACCCGCCTAATCATTTCCTTGATTTTTTCCTTTTCTTTGTTTGGAGTTGTCTGTAGTTTCCCCAAGTAATTTACAATTCTTAAAATAAGTAGCTCGGTTTCCTAGAATCTTAGTTGCTTGTTATCTCAGTTTTTTTGTATTTTAATGGCTTAACCTTAAAATAGTGGAACTCGAGAGTTAATTTTTTGTAAATGAGCTCGAAATCAAAGTCTGACAGTTCAAAATAGCTCCGAAATGCCGACTTTTGCCTAGTTGAACATCCACTTGATGTCCTAGAGTATTTTTGTAATTCGAGAAGATTTGTGGAAAATTAGTTCAGCTGGAGTTCATTTTTTAGCCTGGGTGGCTTTTGGTGGGATAAATTTCAGATCAGAATTCTAAAGCTTCAAGAAGCTCCAAAATGGTGATTTTAGACTAGTTGTGTCTTTTGTGCACTTCCTAAGGTGTCCGAGATTATTTTTAGGGTCTTTGTGGAAAGTTATAAAGTTGAGCCTTTTTATTCGATTTGGTTTGGGGGTTACTTTTGCTCAAACAACCTCAATTTGTCATTTTTTTTTATTTTTTTGAGTCTGTAATATGTTTTCATGCAATTTTCATAGTAGGTTTGTTGTTGTTAGACTCAATTTTAGTTCTGAGCCTTTATTAGAAAATTCAAATGTTGTAGAAAAATCTACAAATCCAGGTGTTCAGTACAATTATGCTTTTGTGATGCGATCGGGAGAGTCTCCTTTTTTTCCTCCTTTCACACTACTACACATACTACAATGCAATCACGATGTTTTTTCTTTCTCCTCCTTTAGTGCAATCATGATGGGGATTACGCGGTTATATTGGGAAGGGATTTTCCGTACCTAGCATGATCGTACTTTGAGACAACATAAGCATTAGTTTGGGACAGGGGATTTAGGCACAATCACGTAGGGTCGATTCAATCACGCAATAGCACAACAAGGTATATAACTTCTCATCCTTGAGATTTCTTTCATTTCCCTTAATTCCAAAGCATGATTCGTGGTTCCAAATTCAAAAATTTTGCCTTTAAGTTTTGGTATTGTAATGGGGACTTAGTATGGAGTGTTTTTTTACCATGTTTCTTATTTTGGGTAAGTCCCATTCATTTCCTTTCCTCCAGAAACCTTGGCGTGGAGGCTTCCATAGTGGTTTTACTTTTCATGAATGATTTGAAGTGCATCTCGTGTTTCCAACTGGGGGAAATTGTTGAATAAGCATATATGTGATATTATGAGCATTGTTCTTCATTTTTTCAAGTGCATTGCATGGTTAACTTTCAGTTTGGGCTCTTAAAATATTTTCTTACTTCTGTAAAAAATTTCTCCAATTGACGCATTTTCGAACGATAAGTTCCTTGAGGTGAGGCTTAGATGCCAATGTTTGTATATTATTTTTCGAAGATACAAGGCCCATGGGCCCCTCTTTAGGACCGTTTCTTGACCTGGGTTGAACTTTGAAATATGGGTGTCGATTTTTCATCTTTTGGCCACTAGATACTTAATTTGATAGTTTCAATCGGTTTCAAGAATATTCAAATTGTTGGGCTGGTGATGCACGCTTTTCAAGAATTTCCATCAACATCAGGATAGGCTAGGTTTTCTTTTTCTCAGACTGCACCAATATATGATACATATAATGTTACCATCTAGAATGTGGGGTGGTACGTAGGCTTGATATCTATTTTTCCGTGTTAGTTACGATTGTTATCCCAGTTATGGTTCTTAGCCTAGTAATTGATCGGGCAGTGACTTTCCGGCTATTGTATCATCTTTAGGTGTTTTTATCTTATATTTATACATTGATGACCTCTATATGACTAAGTTGTAACTATGATCCTTCATCGTCTTTCTCGTGGGCTTGTTACCGGGCCACGAAGGCTTTGGGTTTTTCCTTTGAGGGGATGTAGGATTATTGCTTAGGCCTCCTTATTCTAATTATCTGACTCGAGGTTTAATTGTATTTGTACTGCCTGTAAATAGGGTGTGGGATAAATTTTTGTTCCCTTTACGTCCTATGTTTGTAAGTTGGTTACCTCTTACCGATCATTCTATTAACTTAGAGAACCGGATCTTGTGATATGTTGCTTGCATGCCCATGGAGGGTATTGTTCATCCTAGATGAGGCAGGTGGATTCATCGTCATGCAATGTGGTTCCTAGTTGATTTTTACTTCTTTGGTGAATTTTGTATATGATTTGAGATACATCTTTATTGTTTTATTAGCTACTTTATATGTCATAAAGTCGAGGAACTAATAACCTAACTTTTAATTAAATAAATATATAAGGATATATATATATATATATATATATATATATATACTTTCTGCGACAATTTTTGGGTACGGAGCTATTTTCTCACACTATTATTACATAGTTTTCAAACTATCACCTATATTTCTACTGGTCACTTGGCTATGAGTTGGTTTTGATACTGAGATGTGGTACTGATATATGATTTGGCCTCGAGTATGGCAAGCCTCGATGGCCTAAGAGTTTAGAGTGTTGTACCGATATATGATTTGTCCTTGACTCCGCGCAACCTCAACCGCCTGAGAGTTGAGAGTCTGGTACTGATATATGGTTTTTGCCTCAAGTACAGTCCAACCTCAAAAACTTCACTATTGGATATGATTGTGAGTTAGGCATGTAGGAGATTTGGAAAAGCACTCACAGTCTTCCATTATGGGCCCTTCTATTCTAGATGGTCAGAATATCGGAGGAAGTGTATACATATGAGGAGAGGTATATGGTGCGGTCTCCAATAGGCTTTTCCCACCTAGCTACAAGAGTGGCATGCAATGTTCAAATGTAACTTTTATACTTCATCACCACCTTACATTGCATACTTCCGTATTTTTTTCCCATCAAACCTAAGGTGTAGCCACACTGGGTTATTGGATGTTCTTTTTGTTCCTATTGGCAGGATGAGGCATTAGGTAGGTTTTGATTGCCAAGGTAGTTACCTTTTTCCTTCTAGAGGGATAGGGTGTCATCAAATTTTATTTTCCTTCTTATACGCATACCTCATTTCCTTGTTTTCTGTTACTATGTTAGTTTTTTTTTCTTACCTTTATTATTCCTTGGTCGTCCATGGTCTCATGATAGTTGGTTACTGCGCTGGAGCTCTAAGTACATGCAGCGCTTCTATAAGCCTTGCCATTTCATAGATTTTCCTTGTTTTTGCATTAGAGTGCTTATTCTTGTGTTTAATCTCCCATGTATAGCTTGATGCATTTCCTATTTCTGTGGGTTGTAAGAGGATACCCTGTTAAATTACAAGCTAGTCTTTTGTTATTCCTTAGCAAACGATAATATGGCAATTAGTGAGGCTTCCTGACATGACCAATTTTGTTTCCTCTATCTCTTACTTGATGATTATCTACCCTACTTGAGGTTTAGACTATTCCCTAGCCTCAGCTGTGTTTACCGTTCTTGTTATCACCTTACATTTATTGTTTTTCTAGCTATATCTTTATTCATACTTATACTCACATGGTCATCTTATGAT
>JBDJHY010963083.1:0-14546 GCA_039654485.1 Withania somnifera
TTGGAATAATCTGATAATAATATAAGTTAAAGGATCTTTTAACATTTTAAACTCGATAGTGTATCGAGCACCCGATATTACTATTTTCACTTATTTTAGTCCAGGCTTCACACCTTGGTAGTGGGAAATATCATTTGATTAATTAATGTTGGGACTTGAGTCCAACTATGTTAGGAAGTGAGTACAGCCGCTAGCACTTGAGTCAGTTGTCGTACGGTAGTGAGTACAACTTTTCGGCACTTATCACACCTATTGGATTGGAGCCTTTAATTATAATTTTTACCTTGAGGACATTGGTGATACCACTATATTGAGGCTTTGAACTCCATAACTTGCCCAGTACAACTTGATAATACTGTTGTTATGAGGCATTGGATGCTAGACTGTAAGACCCTTGAGGCTCTATGACTTGGGATATGATATTATGATGACATTAAAGATTATACGCAGTGGGCATACCTCCATGGACCTTGCCTCTATTCTACGGCAACCGAAAGAGGGGTATAGGATGGAGTAGGGATATACAGGAATTAGGATTAGCCTTCCATGGATCCTTCCTGCTAGGCCTACGGGAACTAGAGGAGGAACTCACAAAAAACATATTACTTCATGGTGTATATTTACTTTTATGCACTTATTTTCTTTAGTGTACCCCTGCTAGTATGTGGATGCCTACGGGTGAGCGTATCTTCTGTGTACAAATTTAACATTTGTATTTACTTCTTAATTATCATTATCATTTATATGTGAGACTGTCTTGTTATGTGGTATATTTGTGTGAGTTATCATTTGATTATTTCATCCTATCTTACTTTGAGGTTACCGGTATACCGTCCATGTTCTCTCCTTGACTACTTATCCATCTCTAGATTATTTACTTTTGTTGTTTATATTTCATCGCAAGGATTCTGGGTACGTCCTCTTCTTTTGCCTGAGATCCTGTTCTGATGTTTTAGCTAGCGAAACCCTGTCTACCTATTTTCTTGCTTCCTATCTGAGTAACTATCTTCCATGTTGAACTATTTTCTTCTGTGACCTTTTCTTATATTCCGTTATTTACTGCTTTTATGATTTTTATTTTCCTAGTGGTCCCTCGAAGCCTATTGGGTACGGGTTTCTTCGACGACTTGTACTCATACTACACTTATTCCCATGGTACAGATCCGAGTACTAGTGCCCAACATTGATTCATGGATAGCCGTTCATGCCTACTTGTTGATACTTTCAGAGATACAGGGTGAGCTTGATGTCCAACTGATCCTTCTCTCTTTCCGGATTGGACTTGTCTCTACTGTATTTTCAGAGGCATACTTGTATTATACTTTTGTTTACATTTTATTTTATTTGCATTGATACCGGGTTTTAGGAGTTGTTGATTCTTTTATTATATTCCATTATTTTTTCATATTCCCTTTCCTTTATACCTTGTTATTACACTTGTACTTTCCGCTATTATTGATGGTAGCCTTTTGCTTCGGGTTCGGGTTCGGGTTCGGGTTCGGGCTCGGGCTACAGGGTTAGTTCTCCTACTTGTGTGATAGTAGGTGCCATCATGATTCGAGCAATCGGGTCATGGAAAATTGGTATTAGAGCTTTAGGTTCGTCTGGTGTCAGTGTACAGAGCCAATGTCTAGTAGAGTCTTGCGAATCAGTGCAGAGACGTTCGTGGATTATCTTCAGGAGGCTATATTGACACGTAGGAATGCGAATTATCTTTTTGAGTCCAACTTCGTGCGTATATATTAGATGATTTCTTGAAATTTTCCACTCATTATTTCCACTCTTTCATATATGTCGTGCACACGATCGTTAGCAACTCGGCAGACAACTCCAAGTTTCTACTACAGCACCTGCGGGGGTGACATTCCGTTTTCCCTTCCAGAGACTTAGCCATATCGGCAGCACCTGTTGCAACACCCGTTCCAACACCTATTCTTTCAGCTACTCCAGATATTTGCATGATTCTCTGGTAGTTACTCAGTGCTTATGGAGGTCCTCCTACTGAAGGAACAAAGACAACCACTCCAGGGTTACAACCAACAACTGCAGCTCCTTCAATGCAGCCAGTTCCTCCAGTCCATCTTGTGTAGCCATTTTAGCCTATTTCCCCAACAGATATTCCTGCACCTGCTCAAGTCCTTCTGGTACCAGTCGGTACTTCTGCAGTTGAGCAACAAACATCTGTGATAGATATAGAGCAGAAGCTTTAAACCAGATTTCTGAGGTTGGATCCTTCTTAGTTCACGGGAGTTTCAGAGGAAGATGCACATGAGTTCGTTGTTAAGTGTGAGGAGAGGTTGATGAATCTCAATATTTTAGAGATACATGGTGTAGCTTTCACAACCTACCAGATGCGTGGTGCAACTAAGCAGTGGTGGAGGGCTTTTGTTGTATGCAGACCAGCAGGTTCACCTCAGCTGACTTGGACCAATTTTTATGAGGTTTTTATGATAAATGTTATATCAAGGGATGAGCGAGAGTGATTAAAAGGGGAGTTTAAAAAGCTTGAGCAGGGATCGATGTCGGTGGCTGAGTATGAGGGCTCAATTCCAACAATTGTCATTTTATGGTGTGGAGTCCGCAAATTGGCTTATGGGTTGAGAGACAGGCTTTATGAGGCTGTGGCTTTGCTAGTATCTGATGGTCAACCATTTTAGGCCACGGTAGATCATGCTAACTCCCTAGAGGCCCTCTAACATGAGTTTAGTCAATACAACAAGATGAGGCAGAGGCATCAGGATGGTTACAGGGGGTTCCGTTCTGGGGGCTGTGGTCAGCTACAGTATGTTTAGGGCCAGTATAGCAGGCCGTTCTAGCCTTCACTATAGGTTTCAGCAGCGCCTCATCAGAGTTTCCATGCACCTTCTTCAGCATAGTCTTCTCATAGTTTTGGATTCCCTCATTATGGTGGTCAAACGGGTTTTGGTAGAGGTTCTCGTCATAGTGGGCCATCAGGAACATGTTTTTAGTTCGACATTATGGGTCACTTTTCTAGAGCATGCCCCCAGTGGGGTACTATTCAACCTTATTTCTAGTAGGTTCAACCTTTGAAATTAGTGCCACTACCGGCTAAAGGGGGGGCACAGGTTGGTTCCCGTGGTGATGGCCAGCGTGGTAGGGTTAGTGGTTACAGTGGTAGTCGTCATGGGGGATCTCCAGTTGTATGATTTTCTAATAAGAACAGAGAAGAAAGCTTCATATGCTGTGATTACAGGTATGATTTGTGTGTTTCCTAGACCCAACTCAGCTTTGTTTGACCCTGGATCCACTTATGCTTATGTGTCTACCTATTTTGTACCCAACTTGGGTTAACTAGTGAGATATAATCAGTATTTAAGTGTATTTCTACCCATGTAGGGGATTCTTTAGTGGTGGATTGGGTTATTAGATAATGTTTGATTTCTGTGAGTGAGCTGGATACTTGAGCTGATTTGATGTTATTAGATATACTGGATTTTGATATTATACTGGGCATGGATTTTTTGTCCCCTCAGCATATGATTTTGGATTGTAATGCTAAGTCCGTTACCTTAGCCATGCTTGTTGCATCTCCAGTTGTGTGGAAGGATTCTAGCAGCCGCGCACTAACAGGGATCATCTTCTACCTTCATTCTAGGAGGTTAGTAGGGAGACGATGTTTGGCTTACTAAACAAACATTCACGAATTTCGAGCTCGACACTCCTACTTTCGAGTCTGTTCTTGGGGTTTTTGAGTTTCTTGAATGTATTTTCAACCAACCTACCAGCCTACCACCCAAGCGGGATATTAATTTTTCTATTAACTTAGAGCCGGATACCAGGCCTATATCTATTTCTCTTTACCATATGGCTCTTACAGATTTGTGAGAGCTACAAGTTCAACTCTAAGATTTGTTAGATAAGGGTCTTGTTTGTTCTAGTTGTCATTGTGGGGTGTGCCATTCTTGTTTGTTAAAAAATAATGGTACTATACGGATGTGTATTGATTATTGCTAGCCAAATAAAGTGACAATTAAGAATAGGTATCCTATTTCGAGGATTAATGACTTGTTTGATCAGCTTTAGGGTGCAGAAGTGTTCTCTAATATAGATTCGAGGTCATGTTACCATCAGTTAAGGATTCAGACATAGGACATTCCGAAGACAACACTTAGGACTCGTTATGACCATTATGAGTTCCTGGTTATGTGTTTCGATTTGATAATGCTC
The DNA here is from genome assembly GCA_039654485.1 of Withania somnifera. Lineage (NCBI taxonomy): Eukaryota > Viridiplantae > Streptophyta > Magnoliopsida > Solanales > Solanaceae > Withania > Withania somnifera. Next base: position 4,189 of record JBDJHY010963083.1, read on the forward strand.
CGGCAGCATTTATGAACTTGATGCATAGGGTGATTAAGCCCTACCTAGACTCATTTGTGATTGTATTCATCGATGATATCTTGGTGTATTCGCTAAGTAAATATGATCATGAGCAACTTTTGAGGGTGATATTTCATACATTGAGAGAGCACCAGTTTTATGCCAGGTTCTCAAAGTGCAATTTTAGTTGGAGTCTGTTGCATTTTTGGGGCATGTAGTGTCTAAGGCAAGAATTAAAGTTGATATAGCAAAGAATCAGGCAATGCATGATTGGCAGAGGCTAATATCTCCTTCTAAGATTTAGAGCTTCGTTGGGTTAGTAGGTTACTATCGACGTTTATTCGAGGGGTTTTCATCGATTGCAGAACCTTTAACTAATCTAACTAGGAAAGATCCAGCCTTTCAGTGGTCCGAAGATTATGAGTTGAGATTTTCGAGGCTCAAGGAGTTGTTGACTTCAGCACCAGTTTTGACCTTTCTAGTTGAGGGTCAGGGTTTCTCTGTTTATTATGATGCTTTTGGTGTTGGTTTGGGTTGTGTTCTGATGCAGCAGGGTTGAGTTATTACTTATGCATTGAGAAAGATGAAAGTTCACGAGCATAACTATACCACTCATAACATGGAGTTGGTGGCGATAGTATTTGTGCTCAAGATCTGGAGGCATTACTTGTATGGGATCCGATGAGAGATCTTTACTGACCATCATAGTCTTTAGTATATTATGAGCCAACAGAAGCTAAATTCTCGGCAGTGAAGGTGGATTAATTTACTGAAGGATTATGATATTACTATTTTTACCATCCGGATAAAGTAAACATAGTGGAAGATGCCTTGAGCCGGAAGGCATTCAGTATGGGAAGCTTGTCTTACTTAGCAGTTTTAGAGAGACCATTGGCATTGGATGTTCAGTCTTTGGTAAGTCGGTTGATTAGATTGGATTTATTCGACCCAGAAGGGTTTTAGCTTGTGTTGAGACCAAATCTTTGTCAGATCAGTTTTGACAGCATTAGTTTAAGGATCAGTGTTTGGTTTCTCTTCCTGCCCAAGTGTTAGCTGGAGAGGCCGACAGGGCTTCTATTTTTCCAAATGGGGTTCTTCAGTATGATGGTCTTATATGTGTGTTGCAAGTTAGTGAGTTGGTTCAGTTTATTTTACGAGAGTCTCACATCTCCAGGTATTCGATTCATCCTAGTGTAGCTAAGATGTATCATGACTTGCATCAGCTGTATTGGTATAGTGGAATGAAGAGGAATACCACTGAGTATGTGTCTTGGTGTTTTAACTGCCAATAGGTTAAGTGTGAGCATCAATGATTGGTGTTTTGATCCAGAGACTCCCTATTCTGACTTGGAAATGGGAGCGTGTGGCTATTGACTTTGTTTTTGGTTTGCTGTGGACTAGCAAAGGTCATAATACTGTTTGGGTCATTGTTGACAGATTGACTAAGTCAGCGTACTTCATTCCTACTCACTCTTCATATAATGCTGAGCGTATGGCTTAAATTTATGTTCATGAAGTGGTCCAATTACATGGATTTTTGTTGTCTATTATTTTTTATTAAGGCACACAGTTTACCTCATAGTTTTGGAGATCTATCCAGCGAGATTTCGAGGTTCAGTTAAGCACAACTTTTCACCCATAGACAGATGACCAGTTGGAACAAACTATTCAAGTGTTGGAGGATATGTTGAGAGCTTGTGTGTTGGATTTTGGGGGTGCTTGGGATCAACATCTAGCATTAGTAGAGTTTTTCTTATAATAATAACTACCATTCCATCATTGAGATGGCACCATTTGAGGCATTGTATAGTAGGTGGTGAAGATCACCTATTAGTTTGTTCGATGGTTGTGAGGCCAGAGTACAAATTTCAAACTTTTTGCGTGATTTGCTTGATCAGGTTCGGTTGGTGTGTTTCTTAGAGTGTCCGATGTCATTTTGAGTACCTTGGTGGATTAGCTAGAATTTGGTATTTCTTGATTTAAGGGTCCTGCATTCTCAAACGATCTCTGACGCCCTTTTTGTCTATTTCGTTAAGTCCAAAATGCATTTTTCATGCAAGATGCATAATTGATTTTCCAAAATTAAGCTACGTTTCATTTTCGAGCCCTTTGTTGAAACTCTCAAAATAGCTGGTTTATTGGTGCTGCCGTGGATTGATTTATCGGTCATGTTACCAATTTTTGGTAATCTATAAATTAGTTGGTTTACCGTTAAATCGACAGGTGCAAATAAATAGATTATTTGGTCCGATAAATCATTTTCTTGCCAGTGTTCAGGGAATACTAATTTCTCATCAAATTGTATGATAAATCGGTACTGGCGGTTGGCGTTCCATATTTAGGGAATGCAAATTTATTGGAATTTTATCCTATAAATCGACATCCTCAAGTATGCAGAATGCAGGAGAATGTCGATTTATCGACACAAGTGGCCGACACATCATTCAAAGAGACATTATTTATTCAATTTTTATTCGGTTTTGTCTTTATTATTTTATCAGCTTACTCTTTGGTTTCTCCTCTCCAAGTTGTGTGATTTCTCCTAGAAACATCCCTAAACTTCGCTGAGAAGTTCTTGAATAGTCCTCACGTCTTCCTCACTCTTGGTAAGTAATTTTCTCCGTTAAATTCCATAAAAAATAGTGTTTTCCTCCATTAAAACCCTTGCTGTGAAATCATGAGTTCTTCGATTCTCTTGTAAATTATAAGGTAAAGCCTTATTCTTTGGGTTTATTTCACCCTGAAGTTTGAGCTAAAATTTCTGTCGTTTAACTTACATTCTTAAGTTCGAATCCTACAAATCTGCACTATTTTCTAGGTGATAAAATCATTTCTAAAGTGTAGAAGTAGTGTTTAACATGATTCAAGACCATAAGAGACTCCTAGCGCAAAGTTAAGTTCAAAGTTTTTCTACCGTTGTAGTTTTCGTATCATTTCATGCAGCGGTCAACTTCAAACAATCATATCTCCTAGTTTATGAGGAGTTACGTAATCCATAACCTATTCACAAAAAGGTATCTGAATCTAGTATCCAACTTAATAAACTGTGTGTTATTTCGAGGTCGGCGTAAACTGTTATGATCATTTTACTAAAAAGATGCAGTGTAGTGAATTAGAAGAAGTTCTTGAAGCATATGCAGCCGCATATTCCCATATGCTAGATGAAGATTCTGGAAGCATATGCGGCCGGCATATTCCCATATACAGACTCATATGCCCAAATTAGGTCAGCATATGCTCAACTTGTGGCCCGAAGGTCTTTGTGAAATTTTCAAGGGTTTTTATGACTTTTTTCCTATTAAACCCTAATTAAACTACGTCATTTGGAATATTTTAAATGAGTATGTTACATAGAAATTATTATATTTCCTAAACTACCTTTTAACTCCCTAGACTTAATCAAATCAAAACCCACAACTCATCCCATAATCTATCAAAACCAAAAAAACAAGAAAAGAGCAAATGTTTCTTTCTCCCCAAAGCCTACGGTTCTTCAAGCTTCAAGAATCATGCCTCCTAATTAATTTTCTGTGTAGTAAGGCTTCGTAAAAGGTATATGGGACTTCAAAGGGGATGTCTTCAACCCATGTGTCCAAACTCTTCACCTTCAAGTTAAGAATTTCATAGTAGGAATTGCGAGATTTTTCCCAATCCATATTAAATGGTGGAATTTTCTTTGCTTGTGTGTTTCTTGATAGTTTTGAGTATCTTGCATAAATTTTACATAGTATACATGAGATTTCATGTCCCTATGAGTTGTAGCATGAAGATTCATGAGTTAAGATTTATGAACTTGCATGTTTTAATGAGTTATAGTGTCATGTTAGTAGAGTTGTGGTATGAACATGAAATCTAATAAAGTTTACATAGTATTTGGTAAAATTACATTCCCATCAAATTAGAGTGTCCTACTCATGAAGATTTTGAAGAAAATATGAAATATTGATAATCTTGTTCAAAGCTTGAAACTTGATAAGTATTTCCGAAATTGGTGAATTTTATATAAGTTGAGAAGTGTCTTTTGATACTAATTTATCTCTATAGGAGGAGTCATAGTTTGATAAATTTAATTGACTTTACACTGTCTTAAGCTTGTTATCATGGATTGATACGACATTGTCATGTTTGGTCTTTTACAAATACTTAAGCCTAATTGATAGTTGAAAGTCTTTCAAAGATAATTTAAATATTGAAGTTACAAGTTTATGAAAATGAGTATGTTTATGAAGCAATGAAATATTATCTATAAGACGGGTATTGATTACTCAGTTGGTCATGTTCCATTGGTCAAGATAAGTCAAGAGGCAAGAAGTGAATATTAATGAAGGTTTTGGGGACGATTATTAGCACCGAGAGGATTTGGGGTCAAAATTCCTTATCTTATAACCTGCATAGCCAAACGTAGGAAGCATTATATGAACCAATGAGAGCCTATTTATTTCAAGTCTTAGTGGATATGCTATGAAAGCTTACCATTTGCCCTCTACCCTGGAAAGATTTAGGGAGCCCACCCAGCATGGTGTTATATGTTGGACTTTGTAGCAACATACAAAGTATGTTGATTATAAAAACTCCAAAAGAATAAAGAATGTTAGTTTTGAAGTAAAAGATAATAACGGAGGTTGTAGCTAAGTGTCTTTTCTTTTTATAATTAAAGATGTCTGAAGATGTTTTAATGAGTTTTCATGATACTCTTGAGAAGTGATATATTACTCAGTTTTATTTAAAATATTGAAAGGGGAAGTCTTATATTATAAATTGTCATTTTTGCTTAGTTTGTATGTTAAATTGGTAGCGTAGAGTCAAACTTGCGAATTTTATAAATGAAAGAATTGATGATTGTACCTATGTATGAGTTCATTATATATAATGAGGTTTGAATTTTTTCTTTAAATACTTGATGTTTTAAATGAATGCACATGTTCAGTATGAAGTATGTTAGCATAGTGTGACAAGTACATAGTATGTCAGTATGGTAGTGATAAGTATACAATATGTCAACATGATAGTGGTTAGTCAGCTTAGGACAACATATTAGAGAAGTATGAAGTTATTAATAAAAGATATCATTGCATAGTATTGATTTGCGATGTTGAGAGTCAGAGTTGTTCATGCATTTCATAGCCTAATTCATGGTTTATATATTAGTTTTGGGCATATTAATAATGTATGTTCATGTTACCTTCCTTCATTACTTAGTATATTCAATTATTGATCATATACTTTTTTTGATGCATGTCTTTTACACATGTAGATCTTGCTACCTGTATGGACGACTAAGGTTGACATATCTGAATTCTGAGTGTTAAATATTTGGTGGGTGCTCACTTGTTTCGAGGGCCTATGATGTTAGATTTTTATTTACTTTTGAAGTTTAAGTAGAGCTATAGCTTTAGTTTTTGTAATACCATGAATCATGTTCCTTGGTAATAATATCCTAAACTAAGTGTGCTATGAGTGTTGGAAGTGATTTTGAGGTTATAAAATCCATAGTTGAGTTTAGGACCCTTTGAAATTTTCTTAGTTTGATGTTACTTCGTGCTTGAGTCAACTTTAAACGATCATAAATTTTGAAATCGTGGTATAGAAGCTAAAAATTAAACTTTCTGTTTGTGGGGTACGAAACCAAGACCACGGTGAAGTTGAGGTAAATAACTCGTGGACCTTCTCGTAGTTTCATGGGGTATGTTCCAATGACTCCATGACTCTTGGAGTTTCACACCACGATCCGTGAAGTGCTACTCCATGATCCGTGGAGTGTATCTGGCCACTTTCCTAGTTTATTTATGTAAGGTTATTTTGGGTATTTACTTAAACTTTTTGGGATGAACCCATGACGTTTTGGCTTATAAAAATAATAATAATAATACCCTAAACACTTAATACATAAATCTTTTAGCAAATAAAGATCAAAGCTAGGGTTTTCTTCCTACTTCTTCAAAGAGGCAAGAACTAGGGTTTTTCTTTGAGGCTTCAATGTAGCAGCTTGGTACTTGAGTTTTCACCATCAAATTACTTTTAATCAAGTACATGGGATTTTAACAAGGACTCCTTTCATCGTTCTAAACACAAAAACCATTTTCTAAATAAGGTTTTGAAGATGTAGAAGCATGCTAGGATTCTTGTTTAATTTTATACACTATGATTCCTGAAGCACTAATTTACTTGATTTTTTTTAGTTAGAATTATGATGTTTCATGATGATTATATAATTATGAAAGTACTCATGTGTTAGAATATTTTCACAATTTAGGTAAAAGAAAGAAAGAAACTTTGGCGTTAGAATGAATAATTGTTTTCAATGTTCATTCTTAAAACTTGATATGAGGGTTGAAGTGTCATAATTACTTGACTTTTTACATGATTTTTAGCATGAAAGTGAAGCATGTATACATTAACTAATTGAAGTAAACTAAGAGTTTTGATGATGATTTTAGCTTTATTTACAAGTTGAGAGTAAAATTGACTATAAAGTGTCAAATTGAGATTTTGATAAAGAATGTTAACCATCCATGGTTTTAAATGATGGTTTGGGCTAGTTGGTGCCATTGAGGGTGCTCCACTAGTCTATAGTGTTGAAGTTGTTGTTTAACTTATGGTTCCATTTAGGATATTCCATTAAGTCAAGAGTGTTGAGCGTTGTTTGTTGATGTAAAATTTAATGGGAGGAGTATTAGCACCGAGGGTGGGCATTGAGGTTCCCAACGCCCATAACCTGCATAGCCAACATAGGGTATTATTTTTGTACTTCTCAATAGTACCTAGAGTGACTAGTTAGATCCACTAGAAAGAGTGTCTTATCTCTTGGGGGGGGTATGAAATAACCTACACACAGGGTAATATGTGGACTTCATCTCTTTATCCTTCAGGTATGTCAGTTATAGAAACTCCCAAAGAGAAGCTAAAATAAATGTTTTGAAAGAAAGAAAATGAAAGCTTTTTTAATGAAGTCTTTATCGTATGTTAAACTGAAGAGCTAAGCTATTTTAGATGAGTTTACTTGATATATGATATTTTTAACCCTTTCCATTATAAACTGCTAAATTGATTATTTAAGTTAGAGCTGAAGTTGATATTTACTATTTATGCATTACATAGTACTTCTCATTACATTGTATTTCTGATTTTAGACTTGTTTATGTACTCAGTACTTGTTTTAGTGTGCTGATTCTACTCTTGTTGCATGTGTTAACCCCTATACAGATACTGCTGACCATCCGGGTGTTCGAGGTTAACATTACTTCCATTCTTAGAAGACTAGAAGATTGGTGAGTCCTCACTTGATCCGAGGGCAAGCTATGTCATATTTATTATTTATCTAGAGTTTGGACTTTACCTTTATTATTTCATTTGTTAGAGACTAGCTAGTAAAATCTTATGCTAGCAGTCTATTATTTAGCTAGTAGAGACTTTCAGATTGAGATGTATGGTTTTGAGACTGGAGTTATCTATATTTATTGGAGAATATTTATTGACTATTGTGAGAATCCCTTTACACTTTACTATTTATTGATATTTCTTCCACTGAGTGATGTGAGTAGAGTTATTCATAATCCAAGTGGTTCTTCTAAAGATGCTAGGGCAAATTAGTGGCTAAGGATGTTGGTCATACCAGGGTGTAAGCTCCGGGGAGTGATAAGCTTGCTATTAGAGCTTAGGTTCATAGAGTCCTATCTTAAGTTTGAAAGAAAGAATTAGGTAAAATCTCAGTTATGGGTGTGACTGCAGCATATCTAGGATTGGGAGGATACAGAATGTTTAGGAAAAGTTTTCCTGTATTGATGTTCTATTTCATGATTTAGAGTTCGACTCTGAGATATTTCCTCTTTCTAACTTGTTCTTTATGTGTTTTAGATCATTCCTCCATGATGATTGACTTGCCAAGCTAACAGGAACCAACAGAACCAGACAGTTATGTAACATAATTCATATGATGGATCAGACAGTGATGTCACAGGCTCAAAAACTAGTTCAGGTTCCCCTGGTTCAACCAATTTCTCTTGATCCTAGAGTTGTGAGGGTGAAGGAGTTCTTGAGGTTGAGTTCTCTGAAGTTTTATAGTTCGAGGAATGTGGATGATCCGAAGAACTTTATTGAGGAGGTTCGTCGTATTTGTGACATGATGAGAGTTCTGGATGTTAATAGGATTAACTTGAAATCTTATCATCTGAAGGATTTTTCCAGGTCTTGGTGTGATCTATGGAGGAATACCAGGGGAGTTAGAGTTGTTCCACTATCTTACAAAGATCTTGAGTCTTCATTCATGGGCCGACTCTTTCCTAAATATAAGAGGCAAGAGAGGGTTCATAAGTTTTTGAGTTTTGAGTAGGGCTCCATGTCTATGACTGAGTATAGCATGAATTTCACTAAGTTATTGAGGTATGCTTCGGTAATTATTATCGATATGTATACTAGGATAGATATGTTTGTGTCTTATATTTATCCTCATTTTTCAAGGCAAAGTAAGCAGTTATGTTGAGTATTAATATGTACATTGGTAAACTGATGGTGCATCTGGAGAAGATAGTGAAGAAGTCTAAGTATATGGAGAGACATCTGAGTAAGAGGGCTAAGACTAGTCATTTTATAGCTAGTCAGCCTAAATTCGATAGGTTCTGACAGCAGTAGCAATAGGGATATATGAGTCAGCCTTTGTATCATTCATACCTTTAAAGAATCATCAGAACAAGTCAACTCAATAGAGTGGTGCTCAGGTTTTTCCTAAGTATGATAAGGGCTACTCGGGTCAGTGTCATCTCGGGCAGAATGGATGCTTTGGGTGTGATCAGATTGGTCATAGTCTTTGTGATTATCCCTAAAGGAACTATTATTCTTGCGGTTTACTAAGGCATAGGCAAAAAGATTATCCCACAGTTTGATAGGGTGGTTCTTGACCACAGACTACTCCCCCTAGCACCAGCACACCAACCTCAACAGAGTGCAACTACTTCTACTGATAGAGGCCAGCGCCAAAACTATTTGTACTCTTTTCATTCTCATCAAGATCAGGAGCAGTCAACTGATGTGGAGATATGTTGAGAGTTTATGAAGTCGATGTTTATGTATTGTTAGACCCTGGAGCTACTCTTTCTTTTGTATCCCTATATGTTGCTAGAAATTTTGGTGCAGAGAATGATGTTTATCTGAGTTATTCTATATTCCTACATCTGTTGGTGATCCTATTCTAGTTGTGTGAGTCCACCACAACTGTCTTATTTCTATTCTGGGGTTGATTATTCCTACTGATTTGAATGAGTTAGACATGGTAGACTTAATGTTATTCTAGGCATGGATTGGCTCCATTCATGTCATGATGTTATTGACTGTAGGACTAGAGTTGTGCACTTCCAGTTACGTGATAGACCTGTCCTTGAGTGGGAGAGGAGTAGAGTTGTTCCTAAGGGTAGGTTTATTTCCTATCAGAAGGCTATAAAGATGATTTCTAAAGGGTGTCTTTATCATTTGGTTCAAGTTCATGAATTTGAGTCTGTAACTGCTAATTTGCAGCCCATTTCTGTAGTTCAAAAGTTTCTTGATATGTTTCCTAAGGATTTACCTGGAGTCCATCCTAATAGAGTGATAGACTTTGGTATAGATCTTGTTCCAAATACCTAACCTATTTCTATTCCGCCATATTATATGGAACTAGATAACTTTAGAGAGTTGAAGGACTAATTAGCCGATCTTTTAGACAAGGGGTTTACCCATCCGAGTGTATCTCCTTGGGGTGCTCCTGTCTTGTTCATGCATAAGAAAGATGGTTCTCTACGAATATGCATTGATTAACATTGGTTGAACAAATTCATAATCAAGAATAAGTATCGTATTCCGAGGATTAATAACTTTTTTGATCAGCTGCAAAGTACCATCCATTTTTCTAAGATTGACCTTCATCCTGGGTATCATCAGCTTAAGGTCAGAGAGTTATATATTCCAAAAATAACTTTTCATATTCATTATATCCATTTTGAGTTTGTGGTCATGCCTTTTGTTTGACTAATGTTCTTAGAGTTTTTATGGACCTTATGAACAGGGTTTTCAATCCCTACTTGGACCTATTTGTGATCGTCTTCATTGATGATATTATGGTTTATTCCAGAAGTGAGGACGAGCAGGAAAACCATTTTCAAGTTGTTCTTCAAACCCTTGTAGAGCGTCACCTTTTTGATAAGTTTTCTAAGTGTGAGTTTTGGCTTAAGTCAGTCACCTTCCTTGGTCATATCATTTCTAGAGAGGGTATTCGGGCAGATTACAAAAAGATTGACTCTGTGCAGTTTTCATAGACCTACCTCTTCATCAAATATCCATAGTTTTCTAGGTATAGCTGGGTATTATTATAGATTTGTTCGGGGATTCTC
>JBDJHY010963299.1:0-24675 GCA_039654485.1 Withania somnifera
AAATCGAAGGTCAACACTTGGGGACCTTTATCAACCTTGGTTTGATGTTTAGAAGGAGTTTTCGCACAGAAATAGAGTAAGAACATAAAGGGTTCGCTGAATAATAAACTGAGGGTCGTGCATGGATTTTATAAAACTGTTAAGCATTTTCTCCATCGTGATTGCATCATAAAGAGTTGCAACCGCGTAGAGTACTTTACCTAGTCATCGCAATCACATACATGGGCTACGTGATCACATAGAGTAGCTGGGGGAACTGAATCGCGATCGTGTGAAGGTACTTTGTGATCGCAAAGTATAACTGGATGGATAAATCGTGATCGCATGAATAAGCTTCGCGATCGCGAAGGAAAATCACCTACACCAGTTGCAGGTTTTGACAACAGAAACCAAAGGAAAAAAAGGCTTTGAATCACCACTCAAAATACATTCAGAGTCTAATTTATGCAAATAAACTATGGACGCACACTCGAAATGACATTTTGAACTCAACCATGCAAATGTAATCGTAATTTGAGGTTGTTTCATGGAAATTTTGACCAAGTCAAACCTTAGGCTTAAAATCATAAAATTCCCACCAACACCTCCACTAGTTTAAAATCACAATTCTAGAACTAAGAAAAGCGTTAGAATTTCGTTCCAACATGCCGAACACCAAAATACCACTCAAGCTCCAAATTAGGCCTTAAGCATAACTAAAATCCACAAATGAGCATGAAATGCAGATTAAAACTCCAAAACACGAAGGTCAAACTTGACTTTTTTGGCATTTCGGAGCTAACGAAACTATTGAAATTTAATTTTGAGCTCATATTGAAGGAAAGTTGACTTTGGTCAATGAGTACTTAGTTTTAGCTCTAAAATAAGAAACCTAAGATATTTCTTAATCGAGCAACCAAGGAACCGAACTATGGTCTCAGTAAGTCATAAGTGACTTGGGCCAGCTACTTAAATGCTCTAAAATGCAAATGCTACATATTTCTCATGAATTTCCATGAGGGTCATTACTGTATGGTAGGACAAAAATGTGTCATATTGACTTGTATTCTATTGCATTGCATCACATTGAATTTGAAATCCCCATTCTCATTTATTTATTTTGGTGCTGTTTGAGATATTGATGATTTAATATTACTTATATGTTTTAGTTAAGATTATTTGAGATTGTGATTTTAACTACTTACATGAGTTAGTTGATATTATCCATTTCGATATTGTTGTGTCTAATGGGGTTGATTGGAGGGTAGGTAGTTCTCTGCATTTCCTAGATTTACTATCAATCGAGGACAATGGGCACCCTTTTTTTACTCACTCTTGCTCATCTTCTACACTTGTGAGCTACAGGCCCAAGGTTCCTCGATTTTATCCTATTCATAATCTTGAGGCTTTTTATTGGATTTCATGATATAGTGGATTGACTCAACTGGTTGTTCGTAGATCCCTTTTATCATAATTATTTTTACTCTCTTCTAGATATTGAGACTTTAGGACTTCCATTATATTTTTCATTTGGATCTTGTATTATTATTCTAGCTGCTTGTACACAATGACTCCAAATTTGGGATATGGTTAGGTGGTTTGGATATTTTTATTTGGACCTTCTATCTTCTTGCTTACTCTATTTATTTTTCGCATCTACCTTTATAGTTGTTGTTTGTATTGCTTGTCCAAGTAGTTTGGGAGAGGCACCATCACGATTATATTTTGGCTCATGACAAGTCTGAAGAAAGCACAAACCAACATAAGTCAAGAGAAAAAATGTCGCATAAGTTATTACACAAGAAAATGATTATCTATTCTGTCAAAATCCCCTACTACTTTGCGATCGATATAAATGGGTTTTGCCTCGAGCAGGAAATAACATGGAGGGTGTTCTTGTAACATATAAAGTGTAGGTATAGGAACGATCCTGATCACCTTGTTGTCAATAAAGATGCAAATATATATATAGAACTCCGCATACTTTTTAATTTTTTATTGCAACTTCTGAACTTTTCATAACGTGTCTTTGGTTGCAATTTTTGGAGTTTCCACAAAATATTGCTTCTGCTACGTCTCCTCAATAATTATGAAATATACAAATTAAAAAAATAGTGAAATTAAAAAAATAGAAAAAAAGATAAATACCAATACAAAAAGGAGAGATGTGTCATGTCATCGGGTTGAACGTCCTGCTTTATATATGTATTGATTATTATAGCCAGATAAGTCTTTAGACCCGTTCTAGTTTAGTTAAGTAGAAAAGGAAATTAATAAGGAGAGAACAGATAAAAATCAAGAGATTAAAAGTCTCATATAATTAGGGTTCTAAGGAAAACTCTTACTTATTAGGGTTATGTAATATAGGACTTTCAAACCAATTAATATTGTTAATTTTTTTCATATTTGAGATACGTAATATGACATTAAAAATAATAGTAATAATTAAATAATCAATTGTTTCTAAACATTATAGACAAATTATTTTACTGGTTTAGTTATTCTTAGGTTAAACTCTTTATTATATGAATTAAGAGAAAAAAAATCCAACATCACAGAATACCTCAAGATGCGCATCTCATTTTGTACTTTTCTTCTTTTTTCTTTCATCAATAGTTTGTAGATTTTTGTTTTGCAAACTTATGAGAAATTTTTTTAATTCAACTTCTTTTTCTTGATCTTTAGCTGGTTACTTGCATATTTAATTATTGATTTACTATTTATTTTACTCTTTTATTTCATTTATTAATATTAAAGTACAGAATTGTAATTGAATTTATAAGTTTTCAATGTTGAGTCCATATATATGTATGATTGCATGAAATTTTTATTTAGACAATGGTCTATCGGGAATAGTTTCTCTACCTATAAGATAAGAGTAACATCTTGATACACTCTACTTTCCTCGTATTTCATTTTATGCAACTATACTAGATATGTTGTTATTATTGTAATATGTATGCATGGTTGAATCTGTATCATGTTAATCTATGAATGAAGAGTTATGCACTCCTACCACATGATGAAACGAGTAAACCTAACTGTTTCTTAATTAGGACTCAATAGGAAATAAAGCAGTAATGTAAACAACATAGTATTTAACATGGAAAACCCCAACTCGAAAGGGTAAAAGATCACGACATGCACCACTGCAGTATTTATCCAAACTTTACTAAAATAATGAGACTAAGAAAATTTTTTATTACAAGTTTTTCAATCCTAGGAACAAACTCTAATTCCCAAACATTAACACTCACCCCTGACTATTGACCCCTCTTAAAGTTATTCCCAACGTAAACTTCATTCATATTACAACTCTTTCAATCTTAGGAACTAATTCTAATTCCAAAAAGATCAATAATTACCTTGACTATTTAATCCCACTTCGACTAGCCCCAGACTTGAAGTTTACTAAAATCAGTATTGTTTCCTAAACATCAATTCTAGGAAAATAATAAATTACAACTCGATATGAACTTCCTAATACATCAATCTAGGCTCAAGAACTATTTTGAAATATATCAATGGAACAAGTCTATCAATCCATTTCTTCGTATCATGTTGCACTTCGACAGATAGACAGAACTCTCTCAAATATTATTCTTGTGTATTTGCTTGTGTTCTGTCATTTTTTCTCAATATGAGTGCGTAAATCTCATTTTGGAAGACCTTGAGTATTTATAACTTTTATTGGCCTTTATAATAAAGTAGACTTCTAACTCCACAAGGACTCCCATGCTTCTTGGGCTCTTTTGGTCTTTCCAGTTGTGTGGACTCTTTGCCTGTAGATTTCTCTCTTCATAAGGATTCCCTTATTTCTTGGAGTCTCTTAATCTATCCAAGGTTTGCACTCATTTGCATATATAAACTCCTATCCACTTTAGAATCTAATCTCCTTTCTTCATAGGCTTTCTTGACTGGAGGAATCTTATAGCAGGTTAGACTCAACACAATGAAATAAGTAGACGAACCTGCTTCATCCACCTGTTCCATAGTTCTACCAATAAGGATCTTTGTTCTTAAATTTTCAGTCTATTAAGAATTCCTTCTTGGAGAGGATTCCTCTCTTTCTTGGATGCTTGAGTTTTTTTAGTATTCGATAACTTTGTGTAGTCTTGAGACTCTTTTATTCAGAGAGTTCTAACACAAATTAGACTCTGCACATTGAAGTTGCATATTAGATTATTATCATCTACTTATTTTATGTGTTTTTCCATCACTTTGTCAATCATTAAAATATACTGAACCCAATTTATCTCCCTTTTTTATAATGATAAATTCATACTTCTTGTTTATTGTGCTTAACCTATGTCAATCAATTCAAATTCTAATCAAATTATCAGAAGATACAAATTAGACAAGGTTTATTATTATTCTAGAAACGTGTACATAGTGACTCCTTTTTGTGATATGGTTGCATAGTCTTGACTTTTGCATAATACTTGTACTCTATTTCTTTTCTGCATTTACCCTTTTCTTATTTGTATCGCCTAACAAGGAGCATTTGAGATTGGTGCCATCACGTTGAATTTTGGGTTATGACAAATTAGTATCTAATGTTTGAGAGGCTATAGAACATTTAGGAAATCTTCTCTTTTATTTTTCATTTTTCATTTTTCACTTTTCACTTTTATCTTTCCTGATTTGTCCATTTGGGTATTAAGTTATGGTTTTTCTATGACAGATGTTTAGGAAAAGAGTTATGGTTGGAGATAAGGTTGTCCCTTCCCCTATGAAGAGATAACGGTCAGAGGTAGAGGTAGAGGATGAGATTGAGGACATGGTAGAGGTAGAGCACTAGGTGCAATGCTAGTGAGGTGACATGTTGGAGTGGCTTCGCTAAAGCCTGAGGTTGATACTTATATGAGGTAGGTACCCCAAAGTTTTCTATGCATAACTCCTCTAGGACACATTTCTATGGGTTTTGGGAGTTATTGAGAGCATGACACTGAGTATAGGTGCAATAGGCACTCCACAGGGTTCATAGGATAGGGTGGGGGATTAGACCCTAAATCAGTAGCACGATTCAATTTTGTATGGTATGATAAGGCAGCCAACAGTGGTTCACAGGGATGATGGGGTATCAATACCAGTTGTTTGATCCCCGAGTGAGATTAGGCCAGTGTTATCTGATGATGAGCAATGCCGATATGAGAATTTTAGGGAGATGGTTTCACCTCAGTTACAGGATGGAAAGGCAAAGGATACATATGAGTTTTTATCTCAGTATTCCATCAACCTGCTTCTATGTTGTTTGATCCTAGATCTATGTATTTCTATATATCTACCTAATTTTCTTCTTGATTTGATTTGATGTGTGATTCATTTCCTATGCGCATTCGTGTATCTACTTATGTAGGTGATTTTTAATGGTGGATCTAGTGTACCGATCCTATGTTGTTACTATGTTGGTTATGATACTTGAGTAGACCTTATCATCATGTATATGATGAATTTCAATGTTATTATAGGCATGGATCAGTTGTCTCCTTATCATGCCATATTGGATTGTTATGACAATACTGTTACCTTAGTGATGCTAGGAATTTCAAAGGTAGAGTCTAAATATACTAGAGGTTCATATCCTAATAGAGTGATTTTCTTTTGTCGTGCTAGGAGATTGGTAGAAAAGATATGTCTCACCTATTTATCCTTTTTTTAACACTAGTGTTGATCTTTATTCTTTGGAGTCTATTCCAATTGTTTAGTTCCCTTATGTCTTACCTACTAATCATCTGGGTATTTGTCCTAGCTGATACAATGATTTTGGTATTTATTTGGAGACAGGCACTAAGCTTATCTCTATTCCTCCCTATCGTATAGCCCCAATAGAGTTGAAAGAGTTGAAAGAATAGTTATAAGAGTTATTGATCTAGGGTTTTATTAGGCTAAGTTTATCCCCCATGGGGTGCTCCTATGAGAATGTGCATTGACCACCGACAGTTTAATAAGGTGATCATTAAGAATAAGTATCCATATTAATGATTTGTTAGACCAATTGCAGGGTGCTGCAATGTTTTCTAAGATTTACTTGAGGTGTGGTTACCATCAATTGAAGATTAGGTCTTCAGATATCTACAAGATGGCTTTTAAGACCCAGTATGGTTATTATGAGTTCTTGGTTGTGTCCTTTGGGTTAACAAATGCCCTGGCAGCATTTATGGAGTTGATGAATCGGGTTTTCAGGCCTTATCTTTATTCAGTTGTGATTTTCTTTAATGAAAATTTATTGGTTTATTCTAAGAGTAAGGTGGATAATGTTCAGCAACATTTGAAGTTGGGCTTTAGAGATTAAGGGAGGATAAATTATATGTAAACTCTCAAAATATGAGTTTGACTTAGTTTTTTGACATTCTTGGGGCATGTGGTGTCCAAAGAAGGCTTATGGTCGATTAGGTCAAGTTCGAGAAGATTCGTGGTTAGTCGAGACCTATTTTCATAACTGAGACTTTGAATTTCATTGGTTTGTTCGAATACTATAGGATATTTATTTAGGGTTTTTCATCCTTTGCAGTGCTATCGACTCGCTTGACTCAGAAGAATGTAGTTTTTCAATGGTCTGATGCGTGTGAGGGGAGCTTCCAAAAGCTCAAGGATTTGTTGAATTCGTCTCCGAGTTTGAGCTTACCTATTGAGACTAAGCCTTTCACTATGTATTGTGATGCTTCTAAAGTTGCATTGGAATGAGTGTTTATATAGAAGGAGAAAGTAATAGCTTATGCTTCAAAGAATATGAAGATTCATGAGAAGAATTACCCTACTCATAACTTGAAGTTTACAGCGGTGGTCTTTGTATTAAAGTTATGGCTATATTATTTTTATGGGGTGCTTTGATGGTGTTTGTTGGCCATAAGTCTTCATTTATTTTCATCTAGAGGAATCTTAATTTGAGATAGAGGAGGTACGTTAGATTGTTCAGAAACTATGATAGTCATACGTGAATATTTTTTACCACCTCTTTTTGGTAAATGTGGTGGAAAATGTGGTGGCAGATGCTTTGAGTAGAAAGTTATCTAGAATATGGATTCTTGTTTTAATTTGAGTAAAGGAGAAACCATTGGCTAAAGATGTTTAGATTTAACCAAGATTCTTGTCCAATTACAGACATTTGATGATGGTGGTATTCTTGATGTTATGGAATCTCATTCTTCTTTAGTGGAACAAATTAAAGGAAGTCAGTTTGAAGATGAGAAATCGTGTATCATTTGAGATAATCTGTTGAGGGGTGAGGTAAAGGAAGAGGTTCTTGATTCATAGAATGTTTTAAAGATTAGGGGTAGGATTTATATACCAAAAATGGGTAACCTTATTAAATTAATCGTAGAGGAGGATCATCGTTCGAGGTATTCTATTCACCAGGAGTGACCAAGAAGTATCATGACTTGAGTCAACATTATTGATGTGTGGTGTAAAGGACATAGTTGAGTTTTTGGATAAGTATTTACATTATCATCGAGTTAAGTTCGGGTATCGACAACCTAGTGGTCTATCTTAGAGGATACTTATTCCTAAATAAAAGTGGGAGCATATTATTATGGTATTAATATTGGGCATGGCTAATACTGTGGTGGTCGCCTTGATTCAATTTGGCTGATTGTTGATAGGTTGACCAAGTCTACTAATTTTATTCTGATTGAGATGAATTATAATATTAAGAAGGTGGAGATCTTAGTCAAATATTTAGCTTGCATAGTGTCACGATCCTATTTCTCAAGTCATAAGGGCACCTACATCCAACCGTAGGAGAACTACCCAAACAACAAGTAAAGCATGAATAATAAACTAAGTGTAGAAGACAAGAGATAATAAGGGATAGGGATAAGCGGAAGTCTATAATAAGTCAAATAAAACACCAAAACCTGACATCCAAGTACATTAGCCACTAAAATATGAGTAAGAAGTCTAAAATGGAAGTACATATTTGTCTCAGTACAATGACAGAAAACTAGGATGATAAGAAAGATAAAAGATCCAGTCTGAACGTCAGGAGCGGTCCTCTACCTCAACAACTGAAATCTAGGACCGAATAGAATAAACACTAAATACCTGTACTAGGATCTACACTAAAAAGATGTAGAAGTGTAGCATGAATACCAAAACTAATGGGTAACTAGTAGGCTATACTGATTAAGTAAATTTATTAAAGAAAAGGCAAATAAATAAATAGATAAGAAGAAACAAGTCATATAGATCAACAAATAGAGTATGTAAGGAGGATAGCTAACAGGATACAACAAGTAAACATCCTAAACAACTAGCCACTAACAAGGAAAGCTTAAGAAATACAAAAAAAAGAATGCACCAGAATCCATGATTAGCAAGAAAATAAATCAAATAACATTTATGGCGGTATATCGGTAACCTCAATAAAAGAAGAAGGAAATAACTAATAGCAAGTATATCACTACGAGAACATGGTAGGCATTCCAATAAATAACAAATCATAGCTAACACCAAGAAAAAGTAATAGTTAGTAAAGGAGAGTCTCCATGGCACCCCATAATACCGAGGGAATACAAACAAGTAAAGCTCGCCACCTGGCCGCCCATACAACCAGAAAGCACACATAGAAAAGAATGTGAAATGTAACACAGACATGAATGTACACGTCATTACCATCCTTCACTGGATCTAAATCAAAATATGCTCAAAGGACTCTTGGACTTCAGCAAGTTCGGAGCTGGTATAATCAGTATAGTATCAACAATCTCAACAGATGTTTGGCCTTCACTAAGTCAGGACCTGGCAATGTCAATATAATCTCAATAGATGCTTGGCTTTCACCATGTCTTGAGCTAGAATAAGTCATTAATCAATGCTTGTGCTCAAACTTCATCGAGTCTAAATCATATGTATAAATCAATTCATAACACTCGGCCTTCACCGAGTCTAAATCATTTGTATAGATAATGCATAACACTTGGTCTTTATCGAGTATACGTCATTTATATAAATCAATGACTAACATCAGCCTTCACCAAGTCTAAATCAGTATTTCAAGCAGTGGTTATATGATATTTATCTCATATATCATTGAAAACCTTTAAAATATCTTAAAACTATTAGTTTTAATCTTAGAATCTTAGGGCCTACAAGGCCATACAAGGTTTTAATATCAGTGATATCGGTCTCTTGGACATAAAATAGTGGAGAAAAATCCATAAAAGTAGTCTTCTTATTGATATGCACAATCACAAATAATATCATGGGAAAGCCCTAAGGCCCTGTATAGGCTCAATATCTACAATAGGCATAACCAAACAAGTCGATGTCTGAGACTCATGTACATCCCCAAAAACCCACCATCTATATTCCAGAGTCTATCAAGACCACTCAGGGTCACTGGGTAACTAATATCTCATACAACAAGACATAGCCAAAGGCGGACTAAAATAACGAACAGGATCATGGGTGCCAACCTATAAGTCCCAATCCAAGAATGTCTATTTATCACATTTATTCCCCATATAAGCACACTCTAAGATCGTAAGTATATCCTACCTATCCTCCAATGAAATACTCATAAATACAGAGTAAAATAAAGCTTGGTTGTTATAAATAATCCAAAAGTGTGCAAACGACCTCCTACGATCACACAATTATCAAAATCACAAACTAGACGTTAAAGGAAATCCAATGATACCTATAAATCTATAAAAATAGACAGGTCAAATATGGGCTTGCAAATACGAAAGTTCGAACAAAGGATATCAAAATATTCCAACGACATGAGAAACTTATACCGAAGTTTGAAGCTAAGACGAGCAACAAAAGGACTTGAAATACTCAAATAAAGTGAAGAACAATTTTAATATTTTGGGTGAAATTCAATAAAATTAACATGGAAACTTACCAAGAATTGAATAAGAATCGAAGAAATTATGTTTCCCATGTCACCCACAAGCTCATGCAACAACTCAATTATTTTAGTGGTGATTTTTAAGTGTTTAGAAGTGAAGAAGATGAGAAAAATGGCTAAAAATCAAGTTTGAGCAAAATATAAACCTAGAAGGTTTTACTCTTTGTGATCATAAGCAGGACACCACGATCAAAGGTCATTTTTTAGGAGGCACCGCAATCGCGTGAGGTGGGCTGCAGTCGCAAAGGGCATTGGATCAATCAACAACAGAGTCAAAGCTCTGCGATTACGAAGGTCTGGAATTTAAAGCTCTGATCGAGATTTAGGGCCTGTGATCGCGATAGAGAACCTGGAGGCACCAGATGACAGCAATATGAATAAAATTTGAAAACTTGCAAATAATGCTCCGAATGCATATGAAATCTGATAGACAAAAACCAAATATGCTACCTAAACAAAAAAAAATCCCAGAATCAAGAGTGCAAACAAAATTTCGATCCGAGATTATTTCGACAAAATATTGGCCAATTAACTCTATGCCAAAATAACTAAAATTCTAACCAAGTACCCGAAATGAGCTCGGTTAGCCACGGAACTTAACTAAATAACTCACCTAACTCAAACTCGACATTCAAAGATGATGGTGCAGTCATATTTTCAATCAGAGGCTCCGATCATGAAATAACCCTCCGAGCTGTAAAATGACAACTTTAAGCATATAAAATATACAAATTCTCATAAACTTAAAACTAGAGCTCTCGGAATTGAACCAAAGGTTAATCTAAACCAAAATCCACATTTTGGAGCTAACGAGACATTGTAATTCAATTTCAAGTTCAATTACACATAATTTTGAGCAAAGTCAATGATTTCAATTTTAGAAGCTCTAAAACAAGGAAAGGTACATAACAACCAAATGAACAACCCGAGAATCAAACCAACAGTTCTGATAAGTTATAAGTAATGTAGAGCCACAATAGGTAGACTTTAGAATACAAGAAAATATAAAATTGCAAAATTGATCATAAGGTTTATTACACATAATGTCCATGTATCTATTATTTCTAAATGAAGTTCCTTATTTACATTGCATTTCTAGAGATCATTGCAGCATAGCTTTGGTATAAGTTAGATATAAGTATGGTTTTTTATCCTCAGACTGATAGGCAGTCAGAGCGATGATTCCAGTATAGGAACATATGTTTTGAGTATATGTGATTGATTTTGGAGGTTATCGGGATAAGCATTTGCCTTTAGTAGAGCTCTCTTACCAAAACAATTACGTTCTAGCATCCATTTGGCTCCATTTGAGGTTTTATATAATATGAGGTATAGATCTCCAATTGGTTGGTTTGATGCTTTTTAGGTGAGTTCCTTAGATACAGATTTGTTATGTGATGCAATGGAGTAAGTTAGAGTGATTCATAGAAGGTTGCTCATAATAGCCCAAAGTAGGAGAAAGATTTATGCTAACTAGAGGGTTCAAGTCTTAGAGTTCATGGAGGGACACCGTGTGTTTCTTAAAGTATAATCCATGAAGGGTGTGATAATATTTGGGATGATGTGAAATTGCATCCTTAGGTTTATTGTGTCATTTGAGATCCTAAAGCAAGTTGGTGAGGTGGACTATTAATTGGTCCTGCCACCTAGTTTATTTGTTATTTATCCTGATTTCCATGTGTTCCATTCTACACAAGATATTCGTGATGATTCTCATGTAATTCATCTTGATTTGGTGACTTTTGATCCATACTTAACCTATGAACATGAAGTTGTATCTACTTTAGACAGGCATGTTCAAAAGTTAAGGACCAAGGAGAAAGTTTTAGAGAAAGTCAGTGGAAGCACCATCCAGTGCGAAGGGCACTTGGGAGACTGAGTCTGACATACGTTCTATAAGTCCCAAGATTTTTGAAGCTTCATGTTCTTTCTTTTCCTTTATGTTTGAGGACGAACATAGTTTATAGTAGTGGATAATGTGATGACCCTCACTTTTATTTTTGGTTTTGCTCATAAAATTTCCATTTCACTCTTTCTTTTAGTTTTCCAGCTTGTATTTGATCAGTTTACATGGTTTATTTTGGAGCCAGACCGAGGAGTTGAAAGTATTGAAAAAAATTTCGGTGTGAAGACTTTTAAGTTGAAATAGTTGACTTTAGTAAAAACTTGGATTTTTGGGTCTCCAAATGAAAGTTTGTCGTACTTTCAGGTCTATTATGTGGAATTTGATCTTGGAAGACCGTCATTTTCATTTTAGTCTTTTCTTGTTAAATTTAGGTGGTTAGACAAGATTAACTGAAAGTTTAATGCCAAAGTTTGACTTTGGTCTATATATGAGGTTCGAGTGCTCGAATTTGAATTCCATTAATTTTATTGGATTTAAAAAGTGGTTTTCGACCTAAGAGAATATTCAAATAATTTTTGGGGTCCTGGAGATATTTTTGTCAGTTAGTGAAAAGTTTTATTTTAAATTGGCATTGACAGATATTGGATCGAGGAGATCTTAAATTTGTATTTCTATGGTTCCAATGAGTCCAAAACATTGAATTTAGTGAGGTAGCAAATATAATTTGTATGGATGGGATTTCAAAAATATTTTGATGATCCATTCAGAGAGTTTTGTGTTAATCTTAAATTTTTGACTTGTTGTCATCTGGTGTCTGGTGCACCCTTCTTTGTGATCACGTGGCATATAGTTGTGATCTCATTCGCATAAGTTATTGTTCATCACTATCGTATCATCCTTATTTGTGATTGTGTAGTATTAAAAATCGACCCATCACGATCATGTGACCTACTGCGTGATCAAGTAAGTAAAATTGTAGGCCTTACAGATGACTTATCGGGATCACTTAGATGAGTATCGTTATTTCTAGGGTCATTAACTACCGGTGATTAAATATGTTTTATTCCCCGTTTGCCTTTTCTTGACCTTGCAAACTCAAATTGGAATATTTTCAAAAGAGGATTTTGTGCTAAAATTGTTGGGTAAGCTTTTAAATTATTGATTCTTCAATTCTCATTGATTATTACATGATTTTATCATCAAATCTTGGTTTCTAAAAGTGGAGATTCTGGGATTTTTGTAATAAACTTTAAATTGGTATTTTTGGATTTCGAAGGTCAATTTCTTCTCTATTTTCAACCAAATTTTATATTGAGATTTTCAAATCATGGAAAACATATTTTTAAGAAAATATTTGAATTTAACTTTTTTCCTCGGTTTTGACAATCTGGAGAAATTATTGAAATTGATCTCAAAAATAATAATATGAGTATCATTGTTCATGTTTTTATCATAGAAAATTTATTTTGAACATACTTCATAGTTTCAAAGGCGTTGATACTTATAGCTCCAAAAGTGAAAAAAGAAGAATTGAAATCAATTGCGGTGTAACCAACAACTCAAGGCTATCAAGGGAAGGAGTTGCAGGACCGGAGTTCTATAGAGGATCATAGGGTAAGCTCATATTTGACTCATTTTCTTCAACTTTAAGACAAGTTGAGGTTCTTAGCTCTCTAAGCGTGTAGGCTTAAGTGCTACTCTATTTACTTGTAAATTATAGAGGGAGTAATAGGGTTTGGTGGGGACTATATGCAAATTTAGATGATGGGTGTTTCCATGGATGTTGGTCTACATGTTCTGGGCTAAAAATGAAACTAGATTGATAATAAATGTGGTACTTGGAAGATGATGATATTGTTATGATATTTTATCTATTGAGGTACCCTTTGAGGCTTTGTTGTGATATGTTATCCAATGAGATACCATATGAGACTTGTTTTGATATTTTATCTGTTAAGATGCCTTGTAAGTCTTGTTGCCATATTTCACCAGTTAAGATGCCCTATGAGGCCTTGTTGTGATGTTTTATCTGTTGTGTGTGCCTTGTGTTTATTTCACTTTATATCCATGCATTCATATACTATATTGGTTTCACTATTTGCTAATAAGATGGATATTGTACTATGAGCTAGGCTCTAACATTGTGACATTGGATATGATATGATATGGATATGATTTGACTAAGATGACATATTGCCTAGTTCTTACCGACCACTAAGGTTTTTTGTGAGGTACGAGGTGATAAGCAGTGCATGGCTTAGCTATCCCTTATGTGTCCTGATTGTTCTGATCGAAAGTAGGTGTGTACGGTAGGAAAACATGCATCATATTTACTTGCATTGCATCATATTGTATTGACATCAACATTATGAATCCCCTTGGGTACCCGTAGGCCCAGTAGGAAGAACTCATGGAAGGCTAACCTAAATATTTTTGGTATATCTCTTTTCCATCCTATACCCCCTCCATTTGTGTATCTGTAGCCCGGAGGCAAGGTCCATGGAAGTATGTCACCACATACAATCTCTAACTTTATCATAACCTCACATCCCAAATCTCATAGCCTCAAGGGTCTCATAGTGTAGAAATAAAAGTCTCATATCGATAACATCATCAAGCCATACTTGGAAAGTCATGGCGTTCCAAGCCTGTATATCATAGTATCACAAAAAGTCCTCAAGGAAATTGTATTATCCATATCTCCATAACCATCAATTGTGATAAGTGTCAAAAAGTTGTACTCACTAACGTACGATGATGAACTCAAGTTTCAGTAGTTTTACTCACTGTCGAATCAGTCGGTCTCAAGTCCCAGCATTTATTAGTCAAATGATATTTTTCGGTGCCATGGTGTAAAACCTGGACTAAAACAAGTAAAAATAGTGTTATCGGGTGCTCGATTCAATGCCGAGTCTAAAATTGTTAAAAAGTTTATTACTTATATTCTTATTATTAGAATATTACCATTTGTTGGTTTATGTCATTATCCATCTTTATTACTAAAATCAAACTCTAGCTATCATGGCTCAATACTCAGGTGGTGATACTGACCCAACCCCAATGCACTCCTCATGGGAGCCATAGGCCCAACCTCTCGTGTCATGAATGCACAAAAGATCAACAAGCATATATAAATGTATGTTCATGTAATAACAATCTCCTATGCTCTACATAGGTATCACTGGACAACTTGTAAGTCACAGGTACCATATAAGTCCGGATGCCAAAATATGTATCAACAAGGGAACAGACAAACGAACAGTGCAGGATCACTATATCCACCTAGCTACCCAACCCACAGATGCTATTTAGTACAATTATTAAAGATATAAGCCTAGAGATCCCCACGGAGCCTACTTGTCATCCGACGATTAAACATTGTAAACTCACGAATATTACTCCGACTGATACCAAACAATCTCCAAATACTCTGAAACTTGCATCAAAGTATTCTATATGTCAATACAAGTCTAACGGCATAATTTATGCTAAGTTCCAAAGTGGGCCTAAAATTGGGCCTACAGGGCCCTCTCGTCGGAACTGAAAATAAATGTTGCCACGGGGTCCCCAACATTACTATGAACTCTTGCTAAAAAATTAAGCACAATTTGAGTAAGGGAAGACCCTTGAAAATCCTGAAGAAAATTGAGTATAAAAAGGGCTAAATATTCGACTTTTATGAATTTGTAAGTTAAATTCAGAAAAAGAAACATTCCTACGATAATAATAACACTAAAGATCAAGGAATTACTACATAACTTCGGATATAGTTGAAGGAATCAAGAATTCATGAATAGGGCATTAATGGAGGAAGAACTCTAATTTTAATGAAATTTAACGGATGAAATCACTTACGGAAGGTGGGGATGACGTACACAATCTTCAAAAAACTTTTCTATGAATTTTGGGGGAGTTCTCAAGACAATTCCCACCAAATTTAAAAGGAAAACAAGGGGAAAAATTGGAAAATAATACCCCAAAAATGGGAGAAGAACTATAGGAAAAAGGCCTCGGGTATCGACACTCGAACCAAAAGTGTCGATAAATCGGCACCCTTGAATAGTGACAGGTACCGATTTATCCGTCAATTGAAGATTCATAGGAACCTTTCGATTTATCGATCAATTGGTCTGATAAATTAGACCAACCAATTTTTTGGCAGATTTGTCCAATTTATCGATCATGGACGATAAATTGGCACTTTAACCAATAAATCGGTCAAGGCTGCACCCGGAAATGAAACTGAATCTAATTTTCCATCGAGGTTTCGAAAATGAAACGGAATCTAATTTTGACAAAACAAATATGTATTTTATATGAAAAACATATTCCAAACTCAACAAAATCAATGAAATTGATATCGGAGGTCGTTTGAGAGAAATGGACCCCCAACCAAGACTTAGCCAAAACTAAGAAATTTCTAACTTTCCACATGACAAGTCAAATCAAGAACGAATACCTTGGGAAGCGTACACAAGGTCAAACTACCCTAGATTCATATTCTGGAGCTGATGAAAGCGTCAGAATTCCGATTCGACACTCCAAACACCAAATTACCACTCAAGCTCCAACTTAGGCTTTAAACTTAACTAAAATCCACAAATTGGCATAAACTACAAACGAAAACTCCAAAAACACAAACTTAAGGTCAATCGTGAATTTATTTGGCATTTCGAAGCTAACAGAACTGTCAGAATTTAATTTTGAGTTTATCTTGAAGGAAAGTTGAGTTTGGTCAACGAGTACTTAGTTTTAGGCTCTAAAATAAGCAGTTTCAGATATTTCTCAACCAAGTCGCCAGGGATCCGAACTACCAGCCCCAGCAAGTCATAAATGACTTAGGGCAACTATTGAAATGCTCTAAAATGCAAAATGTCATGTATTTATCATAAGTGACCATGAGGGTCATTACATTTTTCTTCTTGACACCTCTTTTATTTAGAGAGTTCTAACATAAATTGGACTCTGCACATTAGAGTTGCACATTGGATCATGTATCATCTACTTGTTTTATGTAGTTTTTCCATCACTTTGTCAATGATCAAAACATATCGAACCCAATAAATCTCGTTTTTCTTGTGATAAAAAACTCATACTTCTTGTGTATTGAACTTAAACTATTTCAATCAATTCAAAGTCTAAACAAAGTATCAGAAGATACACTTTAGATGAACCATGTCAGAGTCACGAGTTACAAATTTTACATAGTATACCCACTTCCTCCTTTTTGACATCGTAAAAGACCATTTTAACCATAGGGATAGCAAAGAAGAACCAGATTAGTACATCGTGTTATAAATACTACATAGTATACTCACTTCCCCCTTTTGGCATCATAAAACAATATAAGAACAAAGAGCACACTAAGATGGACTAATTAAACGATCATGGACATTATGTCTATCGTTTACGCAAACACTTAAAAGCAAAAATAAGTTAGATTAACAAAGTATTTGTACAGACAAGTAATTTTCAAAAGAAAGAGACTAAAAACAAACATTTCCATTGATAATTCATAAAATGCACCATAGATTTTTAACAAGATTAAAAAAGAAACAAAACATTTGTAATGCAAATATGAAAAGTTTGGAAGAGTCTGAGGATACAAGGTCTAGCTTTTTTTATATGAATACATATCCTTCTGATACCAAATGATATGAATTCGGATACGTGGAAACAAAAACACAAAATAGGGATAGATAAACAAGAAACTAAAGATAAAAAGTGAAACACAAAGACTGGAAATTAATTGAACAAATGGTATCTTAAACCTAGATACCCAATAGATTAACCGTAAACTAAGCACAACACTCTTATGGAAACCCTAAGGAAATCAAGCTCTTTGAAACCATCATTACTCACAAGGTTCAAAATTAAGCATACCAAAGGCTTATAATATCTATCAAAGAGATACATTCAAAAGAGTAATTCATCATATCATCAAAATCTACCTATAAATTAAAAGACAGTCTATTTATACTAGTCTAGGTTTACTTTATTAAACTTAAGTCCAAAAGTGACCTAATATGTCAATTTGACCTCCTGTAGTTCTGGATCTCTTCTAATGAATCTCAAAGGTCTTCATGATGCTTCCAAAAAAATCCTCCACGTGTATGTTTGGTCCTTAATATACTTAAGAAACTCTAAAATTCCCTTCAAAGGTCTTTCCCTAATCCATGAACTTAGCACTTCTTCAAGTATCATACCTTCATAGCTACTGCCGACCGACTTCATATCATCCTCCCCTTCTTCTAAAGGATTAGTCCTTGAATCCGAACCTAAAAAACCATAAGAAAACACAAGAGAAAACATATCCTCATGGAATGAGGGTTAGGGTTAAAATAACAAGGTCACCATCATGCCATGGTTGCACAAACTTGACATATAATCAAGTATCAAAATAGGAAATAAAGGGTTGGGAAACCCACCAAATAAGATCTACCTATTATTGAAGAGAACTTGACAAAGGGACAAATCAAGAGAACTAATGTATTTAATCAAACATGCATTCGAATCATCAATAAACCTTTGATGACATGTCACCTAATCAAGTAGGCATTCAAATCATCAATGACCTACATTTCATAAAGCACAAATTCCCTTTTTATCAAGTAGCACAAGATAGCCCACATGGTTAGGTGACATGTCATCAACAAGGTCAACCTGAGTCAACACTTCACCTATCTCATTGGCTATCCTCAATCCATCACTAGGGTCAATTACAAAGGTATTCCCTGTATAATTTGGCATGTGTATATCATTCAAGCTCAAAAGACCAAGTAATAACACTAAATAACGATCACATAAAAGAGAAAAAGTGTTACTATCATCGAGGCTTGTCATGAAGGCCAAGTGCCATATCACCATCAAGGAAATAATAACTATCACCAAGGTCAAATAGGAGAGTACCATGGATCAAAAAAACTCTCATTGACTCTATTGTTACCTCTACTCAGATATGAGTCGTCTTCATGTATATGAGTATCGCCGTATTCAAATAGGGTAATAGAGAAAGGTGTTTTGCTAAATCATTTCATCTTTGGTGTACATAAATATAGATCACTGTTATATTCAATATGATCAAACAAACCATCAAGATAAGGATCGCGCAAAGATAGACCAAATGGAAAGCACAAACCACCTTCCCTTTCTAAGGTGATCAAGTAACAAAGAAAGGTATCACTCAATCCAACAACTTCATCCAAGGGGTCCTTAATGGAAACATCACCAAGAATTTACAACACACGAGGAAAAAGTAACAAAATAAAGAGCAAAGATCACCTTTCTTTTGAAATGATCCTTCCCTACAAATGTACTCTCATCTTCTAAAAAGAGCTTTCTAACTTTGGGAGGGATGTCTTCACACCATAGTAGGTTCTTATTAATATGGTAACCTTCAACAAGGGTTCCTACATCATCAAGTTCTGCCCCACTAGACATTTCACAATGATTGATGTCATCGTCAGATTCAAACAAGATTTATACTGGATGACTGGACTATCAATCAAAGAAGGAGATAGTGAACATGAAATTTCACCAAACTTGAGAGTTTACCTCTAAACAAGTTAGAAATCAAATCCCAACATTTTTAAGCATCAAAAATCAACCTAAAATAAAGATCCACTACAAAATCTTCAAGCTTTCAAACCCAACAATGGTCGAAGGCTCAAAACAACTTAAATGAGTCGAAACTTTGGATTGTGGATCTATTAATACTAGGGAATACAAAATTTAGTATCAAAAACAACAAAAAACACAAAAAAATAGATATTTTTTGGCTATTTTTTCTTTTTTTACTTAAATGATAACAAATAACACAAGATTGAATTTCATAGAAATGAAATCCAAACTCGGCTCTAATGCTAAATGATATGAATATGTATCCGATCTGATATCAAATGATATAAATTGGGTTAGGGATATACCTCGATTCAATATAAATGCAGAAAAATGATAGAAGAAAATATGGAAATTCCACAAAATTAATTAAACAATAGATAAACAAAGGATTGGATGCCTTTGTTATCTATTCTACCTTTTGAATTGAATAATCACCTACTCAATCAACAACTAATCATCCAAGATGTTAGCCACAAATACTAAAGTAACCAATTAATTGAACATAGAAGTCAAAAATCAAAAATGAGAATTGACTCCTAATTTTTAGGAGATTCACTCTCGAATTCAAGCATGTCTGCTAAACTAAGAGAACTACAAAGTATTATTACTAAGATATTACAAATTATGAATTCTCAATCTTCAATATTAAAGCATAGACTGAGTTTTAGTTCAAATACACAAGTATTTATACTTGTGCCAAAACAAGTGCCCATTCGCATAATATGCATGGCCGAAAATGAAATTTGAATTGCCATAATTTCATGGGCATTTCCCAAATTGGAAATCAATTGCCAAGTGTGAAGAAACCATCCTCTAGACTATGTAAAAAGGAAGAATTTCCCTTTGTTGGCGGCACCATCACTGAAAATGTTCGTGAGTCGCCTAATGTGCAAGTTGTCTTTATAAATTTCCAGAATGCTCTCCTTCATTTTATTGTGCCTCCCATATGTTTTTCACTCTTCCTTGGTGCACTTTAAGTCCCTATAAAGTCTACATCATGAATATAGCTTGAAAGTCTCGTAGATCCTAGGCTTGACTATGAGTGAAGGGTCTTGAAGGGTAGGTGCTTCGAGTGTTTGTATCAACAACTGATACTAGTTAAGAAAGGACAAAGATATACCGAACTACAAATATATAAACAAAAATAGAAACAACACTAAACATATGATAGCTCCAGGTAGATATGGAGCTAACTAAAATCTGATTAATAAAATAACCAGACTTTGTATGGATGTCTATCGTCCTATAAACTTGATCTCATATAATAAAAATGTAGGGACCACAGTAATAGGGAGATCGACATATGTAAAACATGTACTAGTATGCAAAGTAAACAAATAACATGTAGACAAGTGAGATTACTCAAGTTAATCAGATATCAAGGATGAGTAACTATGAAAAATGAAGATCAGAAATGTAATATGAAATTGTAACCTAGTTACTAGCCTTAATATCTTATCAATAAATGTCTTATGAGTTGTTCTTTTATAATACCCCAAGATAGAATTTGAACCATTCAATGTGCGTTCTTAAGAATGGTTCCTATGATTAGTACTTGGTCATATGTTATAAAATCATTAATAAAGTGTCAAATTAGTGTTTGAGGTTATTCAAGGTCATAAGGAACTCCTACCACTAAGTTAAGTCAAAATATTTTCTATCATCATAGTTTTCACATCATTTCATACATGTGTCAACTTCAGATGATAATATATTTTAATATAGAAGGAGTTATATGACCCATAACCTATCCATGGAAATATCTCTAAGTTTAGCTTCCAATTCTACAAACCTCATGTCATTTCAAGGTCTGACGCTGCACGTCATAAACAAATTTAAGAAAGTCACTGTCTGATTTTTTAGTGTCCTCACGATATGAGGCTAGGAAACTTTGATAGACTCTATTTGGAGGCAGTACAATATTTTTTTCTTCTTCTATATAACCTCATGGACATTTGGGTGATTGTCATATCTGCTAGTTAACTAAACTATGTCATTTTATCTACTCCTAAGGGCAAGAAAATGTTAGGGGAATTTTCTTCATTCAATTCATATATCACCCAAAATCAGAAGAAGGTTCATCGAGAGAAAAGAATATGTCAATTTTCCTTCAAGATATCTAGGGTTCCAAGTTTCCAAGCTTCTCCACATATTTCACCTAAGTTTTTTCTTCAATTTAGGTATGGCGATATTCAATGAGAGTTCCTTTCTCTCTCATGGCCCAATATTCTTGTTTTTATCAAATTTAACCTTCATTTCATTCTAGGGTTTGAAGACCCAAATTTATGATTTGTTTATGAACTATTTTGATGCTTTCAATTATGAAAGAAATATATGTTTTATGACTATTATCATGATTCTCACATGATTTATATGATTTCATATCATTAGAAAGTCCAAATACATTTTTACGATTTTGTTATTATGTTTTAAAGAAACTTATGAATATTATTTTGATTACTTAAATTATGCAAGGCTTACATGTTCTAAGATTTTTATTGTGATTTCACCATGTTTAAATGAATTATTAGCATCAAGCATGCTTTTAACTGTTTATAATATTTATCACAAGAATATGAAAAGAAAACCAAGGATCTCCTGCTCAATTATGCTTAAGTTTCAGGCATCTATATATGTCCCTTTATAAGAATCTTTTAAGAATATGAGCATATGTATTTTTCGGAGGATTATTTATCACTGAGAGTATTGACTCAGCTCATCGGTAAGGATGTAGTTAGTCCAAAACTGGGTTGTTAGCTAGGTACATTATACTTATACTATTTAAGGATCCTAAGATAAAACTTACATGATAAGCTCTAGTTGTGGCATGTCAGGGAGAACTCTTTGAAAGTGCAGGTTATAAGACACTGGACCTTTTTTAGTGTGGGTTCATGACCCTGAAATCTATGTAGCTCATAGCGTATTTTCTGTCGATTGTAAGAAACCCCCAACTTTACGACTGAGAGTTTTAGATAAAAATGCCTTGACCTAACTGACATAATTTACATTTATGATGTAGAACATGAAACAAGGTTTGTATTTTCATCTTACTTAAAGGTTTGGGTCATTGTGTTGACTTACCCTCCAGCTTTATGTTATTTTATCATGTTTTACGCATACACTCTCATATTAGTATATTCGATGTACTGAACCATTTTGGCTATATGATATTATTATGAAAGAACAGGTTTCCAGTCCATCCTCGTGATCAATAGAGCCTACATTCAAGACAGCTTGGTGAGTGCATGCAGACCAGGGACCATAAATGCTCTTCCATTACTTTATTATGTTAAAAACTGACTGGGGCTTGTCCAGTAGTTCCTCCTAGCCTTGTTAGAGGTTTTCGGACATAGAGTCGTATCATATTAGTTATGTTTCACGACTTTTCATTTGTGTCCAACTCATAATTTTTCAGACTATCATTATGACATATGAGTTCTCTTTTATGGACCTTTTTTTTAATCTTCCACTGTATACTTATGTTTATGAATAGGTTCACATGCAAATGACTTGCTCGGGACTCACTTGTGGGTCCTTAGCATCGTACGGCACCCAAGGGGTAGCCTTGGGGCATTAAGTATTTGATATACTGAACCTAGTAGATTGTGTAGGGACTTCATCCCATCTCTTGAGGGGAATGATCTCCATTTGGAGAGAGTAATACGAAGAAAAGGCATTAGCAGTGTCAGATAGATGTCCTATGCCTATGTATATACAATACCCCATATGTTTAACATGTATATGTTTAAGTTAAAATCAAACATAGTTCTTAAAATCAAGAAAGTAAGGTGGTGATAACACAAAGGATGACATTCAAGGCTAGAGTATGAACTTAAAATAATCACGCAAGAAAAACTAGGAAACAAATTCACAAGAATGAGCAAGAATTACAAGATACAGAAAATTCAAGAAGATAGTTACAAGAAATTACAAGAAAACACAAGTTCTAAGGATTATAGAAGATCCAAGTAATAATGAATTGGTTATTAGATGAACCAAACACCTTTAATTAGAAAGTAAGCAAACATTAGAATCAAATCTTGACTGTCTCAGAGTAATACTAGACAATAATTAATATAATTACTAATCACCTTTTGAGAGTACCAAGGAAAAATTAAATATATCAAAAATTAGAATTTTTCTTACTACATTGAACTATGAACTAGTTAATTTTAATGATTAACCCTAACACAATCTTCCTCAAAGGTTCTAAAGAACTCTTACTATTAATATATTCTTTAAAATATAATTTTCATAAATAAATAAAGCACCTCTACTATAAGAATGGGATGGTGAAAGACAAAATTAAAATTTTAGCAAATTCTCTAAAGATATAAAAGATTGTTCGCATAGAGTCCACTAAAGTTGCCATAGTAAAATAACTCGTACATGTAGATTTTAGAAAGTAGTTAAAAGAACACTAGTTTTTGTGATGTTTTATTTTCTCCATTTTTAGGGGAATATTAGTTTCCATTCCACCATATCTTGGAATTTAGTCTTATCCTTCAAATAGGTGTAAGACTTGAGAAATATATATTTATTACACTATATCTCTTCTTTCATCACAAGACACATATTATTGCTAACTGTTGTCTTTTGAGCTTGTCTTGAAATTTTCCTATTTAAATATTGTCATAGGTCTTCTAGGAACTTTCAAAACTTTATCAAATTCCTTTAATAACATTGGGACTTCGTAGATTCTATCATTCAACATGTTTTTGAAGAGAATTCATCCGCGAAATCAAACCTGCATCAAATAAGGAAAGATTATAGATATTAAAGTTATCACTAACTTGATATTCAGTATTAAAATCAAGATTTTAAGCATTTTCTCTGCTTTATTCAAAGATTTCAGATGTCCCATATCCCATTTGGTCTAAGTTTTATCTTATTTTGGTATCATTTCCTTCCTAAATAAAAATACTCTTATGATATATCCAGAAACCATATGATCCTATAAAAATCAATCTTTCAAGAAATTAACTATTCACTAGGAAAGGAACAAGTACATATTCAGAACATTTCAAAGTCCCAATATCCTTAAGGAATAAAACTTGCACATCGAATTTTGTTTCACAAGTTAAGTACACTAAATTATCTTTCCAACTAAGAATCTACTGGGGATATTATCACAAACCGATTTATCGGATCATGATGGCACCTATTATCCCATCGGTACGAGAACCAACAATATAGACCGAAGCCGAAGCGAAGGGCTACTATAAAAAATAGCGAAAAGCACACGTGTAATAACAATGTATAAAGGAAAGGGAATATGACAAAACAATAGAATATCATAAAAGAATTAAATAACTACGAAAACCCAGTATTATTGTATTTAAAACAGAGCATCTAAGTACGAAATATAAAA
>JBDJHY010963408.1:0-14544 GCA_039654485.1 Withania somnifera
TTTTCTTCTCCTTTATTTATATATTTTTATGTTCTTCTTTGAATGATTTGTTGTGATTATTCCATGTCTATATGGAACTAATTCTTCTTGTCTAGGGTTTTGGTATAAACTAGAAAGATGATTATTTATTTTTGTATTATTTAATTTGCAACAATTATCGTATAATTTGTCTTATGCTTCTATGCAAAGTATTTAGTACTTTGCAACCATTAAGATAACTGAATAAACCTGAAAGAGAACTAATTGGGAATCTGAATGGTAGAACTGGGAATCTGAATGGTAGAACTAGAAACATAAGGAGTGAGTTCATATATAAATTATACCAAGGTTGGATAATTGAGTATGATTTGAAACTAAGACATGATCATGTACTGTGTTTGCCTCACTTGGTTCATTACGGGAAGATAACTATAATGCATCTAAATTAAATTATCACAACACATGTCGATGGATGCAGTTGTGGGATTTGTATAGATAGTCATTAGAGGATGATCATTCCATACTCATAGATTAAACCCCGGAGCAGATAATTAGATAATTCAAGTTATTTAATTAAATAATTAAATATGATTGCTAGCAAACCCATTATCTTAGTTCAATTCATTCATTAATTATAGTAAAATATAATCCTCTTTAGATTAATTGTCCATCAGTTAATTTTATCATTCTTAGTTTAATTAAATTCCTAAATATATCTCTGCAAATTCTCTGCATAAATAATAATTAGAATTAGTTTATCAAGTTAATACAAGTCTCTGTGGGTTCAACTTCCGGTTCGCAAAAGGTACTATATTACTTGTACGATTGCGTACACTTATGTGTGCATTTGGATGCAACAAGTTTTTAGCGTCGTTACTAGAACTTGGAAATTAAATTTTTTTTGGGAGTTAAACTTTTTCTTTTCAACTATTTAAGTTTTGTATATATAAGTTTCTTTGTAATTATTAACTGTTATTATTTCATTTTAAAAAAATAAAATTAAAAAATAGTACTCTCTTTGAGATGATATCTTTGCATGCAAAAGTGTGAAGTGATAAATAGTCCTTTTGTATAAATATTTGTCCATATTGTAGAGAACCACACTTTTGGCAACAATGCCAATATATTTTTGAGGGGGAGTTGTGTGCACCATCTCTATTTTGTGAGTTTTGTGGTAGTGGTTGGATTGAGTGGCCGGTGTGTTGTTACCCTACCCTGGAACTTTCTAATGAAAATTTTAGTGATTCTTATGCTCTTTATAGTATGGATTCATGCAGAAAGTATTAGATCAATTTGGAGATCTCTATAGGAGCATGGAGCATGCAATAAAACACTTGATAGAAGGACTAGTGAATCTCCTTCATGAGGTTGACAGGTTTGGCTTAGATAGTCGCAATTTAAAAGATGCATTGAGTGCAAAGACGGATGTGTTGATACAAAAAAATTTAGATACAAGTTTTATGAGGCTATAGAGTTACTTATAATCCAAATTCAGGAGGTAAAATAGGAAGGGCTACTACATGATCATAATTTTCGTGAAGTTGGAATTATTGATGAGAGTACACCAAAATTATGTGAGGCTGTTATTAATAATACAATTCATGAGTTTGGGCACATTCGACCTCATTCGAATCATTTTTCTATATTATGTTTAGATAGTAAGACATTAGTTGAACTATCTGAGCCTATAGAAGAATTTGAGGAGGAGGAACAATATGTTTATATTATTGAATTTATTGTGCCTGAATTGGAAAAATACATCCCTCACTTAAGGGCCAAGAATTATAACATGTGACATTCATTTCTTGGTTCCTTGATCTTTCTACATAAGCCCCTTGAGCATGAAAGGAAAATGGAAAAGAAGTTAGGGGTAAAATTTATAAGTTCAAGATGGAGGAAAATGTTGAAGGGTCATGCCGTGACGTTAAATAAGGCGCTTGATGGGAGGCAGCCCAACTAGTAGAGTAGGTGTTTTATTTTATTTTTAATAGTATCATTTTTGTTTTTTGTGTTGTTTTTTTGTTTTTTACAGGTTAGGGGAAGTCTGAATACTCGAACTTAAGATAAGCACATTGGAAAATTACAAAAGTTAGCTAGATGGTTGGAACTAAGTGTGGGTGCCCACATAAAGAACCAAAAATGAGAGAAGTCTGAGTATCTCATGCAACAAGTTACTAGTGCATCGACCTTTGGTCTCAGGGAGTATTTCCAACCCTTGTTTTATATTTTTTATTGCTTTGAGAAAAAAGCATGATTTTAAGTGTGGGGTGGGATATCTTCCTATATAATTTTAGGGTGATGTATGTTATATGAGTTTTATTTTATTTTTATAGTAAAACATACTTCATCCACCCCTTGGTTTTTCTTTTCAATTTTTTCTGAGGGAGACCCTTTGAACCTAGTATTTTTTTAATTTATTTTTCTTTTATTAGGAATAGTTTTAGTTTTTTTTAGAAGTAGTTTATTTTTTTTTAGGAAGAAAAGAAGTACTGATTGACTTGTTTGATACAAATAATATAGGCTTGAGCTTGAGTAATATGTTCCTGTAAGTGCTTAAGTGTTAAATTATATGATGAATTGTCTAATACCTAAGCTCATGGAAAGTGACTCTATATATAACTTTTCTTATTCTATAGTTTATGATGACCCTCTCTGTCTTAGAAGTAAAATTGATCCTTCTTGAGTGAGACTTATGCCAAGTGAGGTGAGGATTCTTGCATATTCTATGGTTGGCATCTTAGTCTAGAAGTTTCCTTTCATGATATTGAAGCAAAATCAAAGCATTTCTCTGATTAGAAGATGATATAGGCCTTCATTGATATGTCTGGTAAATTTTAGCCTATTCATATATTATATCACTAGTTAGCCCCTTTGAGCCTCCAACCTATTATTTGGTAGCAGTATTTTTGCCTTGATCGTTTTGTTGAATCCCTTGTTTTTGCACCCTGCTTCGAATCTAAAGAAAGGGATGGTCAAGTGTAGAAGGTGACCAAAGGAAGTTGTTATGGTGAAAAGGCCCTCTTTGAGAGAATGTGATATGACAAAAAGTTATGGAACAAGAAAAGAAAGAAAATTTATCAAATCATTCTAGATATGATGAGATAGCTATTGAACATAATTGAAGAGAGGGCAAAGAAAATTAAGTGAATAAATAATGGGTGATGAAGTTTGAAAAGTGAAAAGTCCTTAGGGAAGAGTAAGTCACTACTATATATTTTTCCTACCCATCCCTTAGCCAACATTACAACCCGTTAATGTCCTATTTGAGTTCAATATTGTACATAATATTTTTAGAAGACTTTTAATCTAGGGAAAGATATTGAAGTCGTCGTGGAGACACCCGAGAATAATTGTGTACACTTTTCTTCTCCTTTATTTATATAGTTTTATGTTCTACTTTGAATGGTTTATTGTGATTATTCCATGTCTATGTGGAACTAATTCTTTATGTTCTAGTGTTTTTGGTATAAACAACAAGATGATTATTTATTAAAACCCGGAATTTAATTAAATTAATTAAAGATGATTGCTAGAAAACCCGTTATCCTAGTTCGATTCATTCATTAATGATAGTAAAAATTTATTCATCTCTAGATTAATGTCCATTAGTTAATTTTATCATTCTTAGTTTAATTACATTCCTAAATATACTTCTGCAAACTCTATGCTTAAATAATGATTAGAATTAGTTTAATCCAGTTAAACAATTAATACAAGTCCCTGTGGGTTCGACATCCAGTTCCCAAGAGCCACTATATTACTTGTATGATCGCATACACTTGCATGTACGTTTGGACGCAACAATATCTACACCACTGAAATAGCGCAATGGTGATGTATGAGTACCACTAACACTAGTACCTAGTAAGCATTATAGGATGACCAAGCTAAAATAAAGTACGAGTAAAATAAAGGTGAGGAAAGTAAAGAAGGTTATAGGACTACATAAAAAGCAGTGAGAACTAAGACCATTGGGTACAAGTAGAAAAGAAAACACACATAACCTACCTAATGCCCCATCCCACCAGTCGGTACAAACAGAGCATCTGAGACCCAATGTGACTTCCCTTATAAGCCCGAAGGGTACAAACATTGTGCATAGATTAATGCAAGGGGTAGAAGTAAAGAAAAACAATAGAGAATCTTAGCCAAAAAAGGGAGGTACCATATCCGAGCAATATCTCTCATGTAAATAAAGCAGGACCCACCTCCAAATAATAGCTCTCCGCCAAGTACGAGTGAAACCTCCAGATAAAAATTCTAACCTAGGCACGGAAGTTCCTACCTCTAAATAAAAACTCTCAACTAAGGATTGGATGTCCTACCTCTAAAATAAAAGCTCACAACTAAATAAAAGAGGTACCACATCCATACAACAACCATAGTGATACATATAGATAAGGGAAACCTTTTTACAATCTTACTTATGATAATAGCTCTAAACTATGTTGCTGTCGTGGAAGTTTAGTTACAAAATACTCTTTCCAGTTACATTGAGTTTAGAAAATCACATTTTCAATCTCGTTAGGCTACCTTCATCTCAAATAAGCATAGGGTCCCACCCGTTAGCCACAACACAACCCAATAGCATAATGCATGCCTACAAGATAACACAACGAAGATTGGCCAAAGGCCACCAACTAATCACAAAACTAACCCAAGTTCATTATATGACTCAAAATAATTTATATGGTTCAAGACAACTCTAAGCAAGGATAAAATATCAAGTACAACCCACAACCCACTACGCCCCGTCGTGGGATCCAAAAATAGGAAAAAAAGGGAAATAACAACAAAAAAGGGACAAAAACCTATGATACATCCCAAACAACTATACAACACCACACAAATACCTACACACCTCAGTTTAAGAGAAGAATAAGCCTAGCCTACCTAGAGCTCGATGAAAATCTTCATAATGCACATCAAAAAGTTTGAACAACCACATAATGGTGATAAAGTCGGGAAAAGAGGAAAAGACTAATACCATAATTCCATCCCAATAAATAAAACCAAGAATATTGATATGTAGGCTCAAGTCAAGGAAATTGTGGTTCGAATATCATCTAAAATAGAACCCAAATACGTCCTCAATCAGCAAAAGAAAGTTTATGTAATCGAAGGAAAAATTTAAGAACTAACTATGTTGAGTTATGCTTCAAAACACACCAAAAAAACACAGGAAAATAGTAACAAAAACGTCCTAAAAGCTTCCCCAACAAGGCCCAACAATTACAGGAAAAAAAATTGACAAGAATAAAGTGTACTAAGTGGTAATCTCGAAATAGAAAATATATGAAATTTTTTTGAAAAAAGGGGTTCGTATAGAAAGGGTGGACAACTTATCAACACTAGTCGATTTATCGGTATTGGCCGACCTTTTAGACTAAATAGCTGATTTATCTATGATGACACTCAAATTACACCTCTCATTGAAGTATAATAGATTGTTGTAAAAAATACAACCTAACTACGTTTGGTTCGATCTCACAAGGAGTATGGTATTAGATGTATGCCCAGTAATAGTAGCTAGTCAATTAGTGTTTCTTTCTAGAAATAAACATAAATTACAAAGAAAGATTATGTATATGAAAGTATTCATTGCTATTGCTTGTGATTATAGAATAATTCAAGTTTTCTATTAAACTAGGTTTATGTTGAACAGGGTTTAGCAAACCTTTGGATTGTAATCTTGTACGGTTTTGAAACCTTTTGTAAATTTAGTGTTACGTATAAAGAGGACACTATTCATCTTAATGTTTTTCAACCTTTAATCCTAGATGAATCTGTTTTACACCGGGTTAGGTCTTTAAAGGAGTGGATTTTCCTTATCATGGTAACTTAAGATGATTACTCTTTCTAAAGCAGCAACCATTTAACGAGGGTTAATGCCTCAAGTTTCTTGGAATAATCTCAATGACAAGTTTTAACTGTAGGTTTAGTTCTAGTTAAACCTAAGCATTTTGTAGTGTTTGCAACCACTAAAGTTCATTGATTTCATAGATATTGTGTTCATACAGTAAAGTAGATGCAATATCTATATGTAAATTACAACCATAAAGAAGTTTCATCCATTGGACCCACAACCATAGTTTTTAGGGTTTAGCCACTCATTAATATAACATTCAACAGTAAATCAATAAATTAGTGATTATCATACCATGGAATTAAGTTTCCAATTGATTGTAGATTAATGATCAATGAACTCCACATTTCTGTTCTTGAGAATATATGTATAAATAACCTAAGGTCAAGAATATCTTTTAACAATAATGATTGTAATGATTATGATACGAAGTCTCTTCAAAATACCCTAATTCTTGCATTCATAGAGCATGGGTGTTAGTGCAATATAAATAATTTTATTAGGTTGTTGTTCATCCTTGGATAGAAAATTAGACGAAT
Source organism: Withania somnifera (assembly GCA_039654485.1). Lineage (NCBI taxonomy): Eukaryota > Viridiplantae > Streptophyta > Magnoliopsida > Solanales > Solanaceae > Withania > Withania somnifera. The sequence continues at coordinate 6,385 of JBDJHY010963408.1, forward strand.
CATATGGTGACAAACGGACCGTCTAGGCCACCTTCTGTCACCTCCACTATGAATTAAGCTTCCATTTAGGTAAAAGTACTTGGGTGAGTTGTCATGAATCAGAAGAAACGTCTCTTGAGCTGTCTAGTCTTTGGTCCTATCTCGTGTTAGATTAGTTGCGTGATGGATTTAGATGAGTCTTATGTTAGTGTACGAAATTCCCAATCCACTGTCTGGCTTGGTCTTCTTATCCAGTGGCTTTCCTTTTGGGTGATGGACTTGGACGAGCCGTATGGTGACAAGCGAAACGTCCAAGAATCTTGTAAAACTTTCCCCTTTTTTGTATAGTTGCTCCATACTTTTATCATATTTTCTTAACCTTGCAAATACTCATAAAAAGTATTAAAAGCACTATTTTACCCAAGAACATGTTTTATTTTCTGGGGTTTAAGTACAATATGTGACATAAAATACCTTTACATCAACACCCTCAACCTAAAACAATTGCTTGTTCTCTAGCAACCACAAACCATGTGCATATTAAATACGTAAAACACCCCTATTATGTAACTCATCTCAGCACCATCAATTATTAGGCATCATATCACAATGGCTAACTATATCTATTAATACATTGCAACTTTTTCGAGTTAACGTATCTTACCTTGACCTCGATGAAAATCTTCATAATCCATGTCAAAAAGGTTGAACAACTGCACAATGTTGATAAAGTCAAGATAAGAGATAAAGACTAATAAAATATCTTCAAGTGCAACTCAGATTGGAAATTGTGCCTAAAAAGGGCCTTGTGATCCCCACATCCCATGAAATAAAACCAAGAATATCGAGATGTAGGCTCAGCTCAACGAAATTTTTTTTCAAATATTAGCTAAAATAAACCACAAATGGGTCCTCAATCAGTCAAAGAAAGTTTAGGTAACCGAAGGAAAAATTCTTTTTTGCGAGATACACTTGGATGAGTCATCTGGTGATAGGTAAAATGTCCAATAATCTTATAAAACTTTCCCTTTTTCTCTATAGTTACTCCAAACTTCCTCATATACTTAACCCTACAAATACTCATAAAATGCATTAAAACAGGGTATTGTTACTCAAGAACATGATTTATTTCCCAAGTTTTAAGTGTAATATGTGACGTAAAATACCGCCACGTCAACACCCTCAACCTCAAACATATGCTTGTTCTCGAGAAACAACAAAACTTGTACAAATTAAATACTTAAAACACTCCTAGTGCGTAATTCATATCAACACCATCAATCATTTGGCATCATATCCCATTCGCTAACTGTATCTATTCATATACTACAACTCTTTCAAGTGAAACAGTGAAAGACCTTTCACAAGGCTTATGTCTGCTAGAACTATAACATTAACTTATTCACTACTAATTAAAGTATCAACTTTCTCTCACAATAAAAAAGACCCACACATAATGAAATTTATTTACATTGGCACTTGGAAAGTATCATCTCACACTTATAAAGAAATCTAATTGTATGCCTAATAGCCATAGGCTTACCCTTATCAATTACAACTTAGTTTTCAGTAGGTTGACCTTAACCTTGTCAGGACATTGTTTGGCTTATAATGTTTGTTTGAGTGCTGGTAAGGCTTGATTTGGGAACTTAGTGACTGACTAAGTTTGTTCTATTACAGTACTTTTGGTCTTCCATTATTTTTGGTTTTACAATCTTCTTTTATAAGTACTTGGCCTCGAGCCCATTTATTATACAACATGAAATCCTCCATTATCTCCTTTTAGGAATGCTCTTTGCACATCATGTTATGCGTATTGATGTAAATGTCGTATTTTTTTAATTTCTTTTGTACAAGACAACTTCATGGTAGCCACCCTCAACCTAAATTCAAATATAGGTTGAAGACACATTACTCACTACCAGACTAGGTCCAAGACAGAATGGTTACCACGTATTATTTCACAGTTTTTCCAACCTAGCCACACTGGACCTAGGTTACAATGCCTAAATCTAGGTTCACAATATCCATTAGAGAATCAGGATCACAAGAATAAATTCTCAGTTTTTTTATTCGTCTTGTTCTCGAGGGTAATTCAATAGTTGTTTTTAGAAAAATATTAAAGGGTTCAGCTTGGAAACTCAATACTTATTTGGTTACTCTTGTAAGGCTTTAATGACTTATCCAAAAAGGCCTAGGATCATTTTCATATTAGCCTACTTCTACTTAGTTGAAATTTTAACTGGGTAAGTCCTAGATGTTATATACGAAAAAAGATTATACTAAATTACTCTCCCAAATATTCAAGTAGACACTCATCTCAATAAAAACTTTTCAAGATAATGGTTTCGGGAATACATAAACAATCAATATCACCCTTATTGTATATTTTAGAGTGAAATAGAATCAACACTTAACACTTGATAGACATGGGTATCAATGCTTAATGAAATACATACAAATAAATAAATAACAATGCTCAGAATAAACCAAAAATGCCAGTTCACCTAGATAGCCTGCCTAAGGGAAAATATTTTGGCAACAAAATCCCTATAATACACAAAAGAAATACAATACACCCTCTTGCACAAATAAAGGGTTCATTATCCCTAATGCATGACATATAAAAGGTAAAAATATTATAAAATAAAGTGTACCTCAATATTTCATGATCTGGGTTGTCACCTAATAGTGTTTGATTTAACGTCATTGCACGATGAAATTATCATGATTATCAAAATAACATTGAGTAGAATTTTCCCTATAAAGTTAGTTTCGTTAGCTCCAGGATGCCAAAAAGGGTCAGGATTGACCTTAAGTTTGTTTGTTTGAGTTATTGATTGCAATATATGCTAATTTATGGATTTAGTTAAGTTTATGGCCTAAAGTGAAGCTTGGATAGTAATTTGGTGTTCGATGTGTCAGAACGGAATTCTAATGCTTCCATCAGCCCCAAAATAGTAAACTTAGGCTAGCTTGACCCTTGGTATGCTTCTCAAGGTGTTTGTGGTTGATTTGAGCTATTTGCAGAAAGTTGGAAATTTCCTAATTTTGGTTAAAGCTTTGTACTGGAGTCTTTTTAACTAAAATGAACTCCGATTTAATTTGTCAATTTATTGAGTCCGAAATGTGTTTTTCACTCAAAATACATATTTTGTTAGTCAAATTTAGAACCCATTTCACTACCAAAACCTCGGTTGGAGATCCTGAAAATGTGTAGCAGAAGCCTGCAACTGATCTTGACCTCAGCTAGCTCACCTTGACAAGCTCACCTCAATTAGCTCACCTCTGCTATCTTACCTCAGCTAGCTCACCTTAGCTAGCTCACCTCGTCTAGCTCACCTCAGCTAGCTCACCTCAGCTAGCTCGGCTTATATAGCTCACCTCAACTAGCTCACCTCGCCAAGCTCACCTTGGCTAGCTCAGCTCGATGAGCTCAGCTGGGTATGACCTCACCTCAGCTTCCATAATTAGTTTTTTAAAAGATATTATAGAGGTGGCCCAGGGACTTTCCTGGGCCCTAGCCCATCCAATAAGATAGCAGTATATAATGTCCTGAACGACGCCAAATTCTTATTTCAGCAATCATACTTCGTTCCAATTAGTTTTTGAGTGGAACCTTCCTCCCAAAAAACATTCCAAGGTAGATAAAAATCCTAAGTCATTTTTCTTCAATTGTTCCACATTTTGGGTAAGTTTTCTTCCTTTTTTACCCATCAATTTCATAGCTTCCACTATTAGTGGCTCTAAGACATCAAATTGATAAAATCATGTTCTCATCTATATATTTTTGTGTAATTCTTCATTAGTTGAGTATAACTTGTTCAAAGTATCATTTATACACTGGAATTCCAATGTTAAATCCATAAAGATTAAATATTTGACCCTGTTAGGGTCAAATCTTCCAGGGCATTTTTGAAACCCTTCCCGTACTTGAATTATGCTAAATTTTAGAGTATGGGTTCCTAGTAACATTGGGAACACTATAGTAAAAGTTATTTGAAGTGTCAGAGAGCGGGCCCTGCAATCCTGTTTTGGTCTATTTGGGGCCCCTTTTTTGGCGCAGATTGAAATTTAGTAAAAATTGTACCGTTAGACACTTATTAACATATAAAATACATTGGCACAAGTTTCAAATCATTCGAAAACCATTTGATGATAGTCGGAGTAAGATTCGTGATTTACAGCATTTTATTGCTGGACGATAGGTATGTTTTGTGGGTCTACCACTTGGCTCATAACTCTAATAACTGTACTATATATTATCCTTGGGTTTGTTAGCTAAGTTATGTAGTATACCCGTACTGTTCTCTCGTCCATTTTATGTTGATATTGATATGTTGGCACCCGAGTGATATGGGGCCCGAGACTTAGCAATTGATCATAGATACTCGTACAGGGTATAGATATAGATATCTTGTATTTATATGTGATTTATTTGTGTTATTGACGTGCTGTCCATATGACACGATAGGCCGAGCCTAAGGCTCTGATGAGAGTATATTGGGGTTAGGCTGGTATCACCACTTGATTTGATCCACGGAGACTAAAGAAAGATTTTGATAATAATGATGAGAATTCATACTATGAATTGAAAAATTGGAATACTTAATGGTAATATAGGTAATTAGTTTTTTACTGATTTAGACTCGACATGGAGTCGAACACCCGATAACACCATTTTTTTACTTATTTTAGTCCAGGCTTTCCTTCTTGGCACTGGGGAAAAATATCATTTACTTAATTGATGCTGGTACTTGAGTCCGACCTAGAATCGACAGTGAGTACAGTGTTGGGACTTGAGTCCGTCATCATACGGAGGTAAGTACAACTTTGACAAGTATAGCACTACTGGTTATGGATACATAGTGATACCTGATTTATTAATGGCTATGATCAGATATGATGATATGCAGGCTTGTAGCCTTGATTTGTTGAGTTGTGCTTGACGGTACGATTGATATTCAGCATGATATGCCAGACTATTGAGACCCTTGAGGCTCTATGATTTGGGGATGTGAGGTTATGATGACGTTAGAGTTGTACGTGATGATGCACCTTCATGGACCTGCCTCTAAGCTTCCATGCGACATGGAAGGGGGTATGTGGAGTATGGGGATAACATAAGCCGGGAACTTTTAGGGTAGCCTTCTATGGGTTCTGCCTACTGGACCTATGGGTACCGGAGGAGATGCGTACACAGGATGGCTACTTCATGCATTATGCTTATTTTCCACACTTATTTTCTTTAGTGTACCCTGGCTGAGATGTAATGCCTATGGTGAACGTGTTTTTTTTTTGGTGTATGTTGCACTTCTTTCCGGGGGACTTGTTAGCATTTATTATTTTTACTTTATATTTCATATTGCTATATGGTGGTCCTTGTTGGTTACTTGTTGTTTCATGTTGTATGGGACTAGTGCTTTAAGCTTTTATTCATCTATTTATCCTTTCACTTTAGGTTATCGGTATTACCGACCATGTTCAATTCTTATCTTCCTTGATTCCCACTATTTATGTTCTATTTCATATATGTTGTCGCAAGGATGCTGGATACATCCTCTTCCATCACCTGTGATCCTGTTTATGTGATTAGCTAGCACTATCAGCCTATGTGACACTTTTTCGTACTTGAGTTGCTAGTGTTCCTGTATTGTACTATTTGCTTCTGTGACCCTTCTTCTTGTACTCTGCTATTTACTGCTTTTATTAGTGGGCCCTCGAAGCCTACTAAGTATAGGTTGCTTCGGCAACTTATACTCATACTACACTTGCACTTGTGTAGATCTGAGTACAAGTTCCCGCTCATGATTTACAAGCCGTTGTCCGTTCGGATTCTATTCATATCAGAGACTCAGAGTGAGCTTGGCGTCTATCTTGATCCTGCTTCTCTTCAAACCTATGTATATTGATCTCCATTGTATTTCAGATATATCTTGATACTATATTTACTTCAGTTTTATCATTTCGTACTTAGTGGTTTATTTGACATTAATACCGAATTTTGGGTGGGTATTTCTTTCTTAATTAATTCCGCAAAACCATTATTTTATTTTGACATTTGGTATTCTTCCCCATTTAATATAGTAGTCCTCCACTTCGGTTTTGGACTATGGGGTTTGGTTCTCCTATAGGCGGTATAGTAGGTACCATTATGATCCACGAAATCGGGTCGTGACAATTTGGTATTAGAGCCAAGTTTATCGATGTCAGTGTACAGAACCAATGTCTAGTAGAGTCCTGCAGATCGGCGCCGAGATGTCCGGGGCTTATCTTTGGGAGGGTATAGTGACATTTAGGAAAATTTGTTCCTTTTTTTGAATCTTGTATAGTGCATATATCCATGGAAGTTTCTTGAAATTTTCATTCATGATTCTCACTTTTTCGCAGATGCTGCGCACGCTCTACCACAACTAACAAGATGATAGAGGCACCAGCCGAAGTGCCTACTCCAGTTGTTACTATTAAAGTCCCACAAGTTCCTACAGAACCTATCGCAGTACCAGCGCAACACAGATTGCACTATCTCCAGACATTCGCAGTGTGTTATGGCAGTTACTTAGTGCCTTGGGAGAACCTCCTATAGATAGGACACAACCAACAGTCCCGATAGCACAGCCTACAGTATAGAAAGTGCCACCAGTTATACTGGCAGTTACTTCTACACCTGTCTAGGATTTGCAAGTACCTACTGTTGCTCCTGCTGTTGAGAAAAATTCAGCTATGTTAGATATGGAGTAGAAGCTCCTGACTCAGTTTCTGAGATTGGATCCCCCAAGTTTACAGGAGCCCCAGGGCAGGATACGCATGAGTTTATGGTTGAATGCGAGAAAGGTTGACCAATATGAGAGTGTTGAGGACCCATGGAGTAGCCTTCACCACCTATCAGATATGTGGTGCGGCGAAGCAGTGGTGGCGGATATTCTTAGTTTGCAGACCCACAGGTTAATCGCAGCCGACTTGGGTTAAGTTTTATGAGGTATTTATGAAGAAGTTCATTTCTAAGGTTGAGAGAGAGTTCCTGAGGGAGAAATTCTGGAAGTTAGAGTACGGAACTATGTCTGTGGCCGAGTACGAGGCCAAATTCCACCAGTTATCAGTTTATAGGGTGGAATTTATGCCTACAGAGGTGGAGAGAGTTTGCAGATTTGCTTATGGGTTGAGAGATAGGCTCCGCGAGGCAGTGGCCTTATTGGTTTTTGACGGTAATTCATTCCAGGCCATAGTCGATCATGCTAGCTCTATGGAAGCCCTCTATTATGAGTCACGTCAGCGCAATGAGAAGAGGCAATGACATCTAGAAGGTTATAGTGGGCCTTGTTCTGGGGGTCGCGATCAGTTTTATCAGCCATAAGGCCAGTCTAGCAGGACGGTGCAGGCATCACTACAGGAATCTTCTTCAGCTCTGGTACAGCCTTACAGTGGGACCAGTTTATCACAGCAGAATGTACATTCGGGTTTTGGTAGAAGAGCCCTACAGGGTGGGCCATCTGGGCTATGTTTTAAGTGTGGTCTTGCAGGCCATTATGCTAAAGTATATCCTCATAAAGGGGCTATTCATCCCGTCCCACTAGCTGCATAGCCAATAAGAACAGTGCCTCCGCCAACTAGAGATGGGGTACTTGGTGGTCAGATAGGTTGTGGACAGCTCGGTAGGGCCTATGGTCGTGGTGGTGGTAGACAGGGCGGTGATCGCCAACTTTATACTATTCCTTCTTGACCTGAGGCTGAGGCATCTGATGCGGTTATTACAGGTGTAATTTCTATGTATTGTATTCCTGTGTCAGCTCTATTTGACCCTTGGTCTACATGTTCTTACGTGTCATCTTATTTGAACCCTGTTTGGGGTTGCCCAGTGATCTGATGTTTGTGTCTATGCATGTTTCTATCCCAATAGGGGATTCTTTAGTAGTGGATCGGGTGATCCAATCTTATTTTATTTTTGTTGGTGGGTTAGACACATGGACTAATTTGATGTTGCTAGATATGGTGGATTTTGATGTCATATTGGGTATGTACTGGTTATCTCCACATTGTGCAGTGTTGGATTGTGATGCTAAAATTTTTACCTTAGCATTACTAGGTTTATCTACGGTGGTATGGCAGGGTTCTAATAGCCTCACATCGACAGGTTTTATTTCATGCCTACAGGCTAGGAGACTAATAGAGAGAGGGGTTTTA
>JBDJHY010963515.1:0-14544 GCA_039654485.1 Withania somnifera
TCCTGCCTAGTGGACTTGTTTAAAAAAAAAATAGTATAGTCATCAAGGAAAAAGGGCCAAGACCAGGGCTCAATCCGTATATCGTATATCGGTGGGACCTAAGTGTCTCCACGTAGGAATAAATCACATCATAGGATTTGATGCGATTGTGCAAAAGAGAAAAATCCAAGATTTGGCATGATCACTCTCCCCTGGAGCGATTGCACTTAAGGCCTGCTGAAAAATCCAGCACACATTTCCTTGAGTATAGAATAAAATCACGGTCCGACCCATATGTGAAATTTTTTATGTAAATAATATTTCAGACTCGATGGAATCAACAAAAATGACATTTGGTATCAAGTCAATAATGTAAGCCCCCAAAAAGTCATAATTACAAGAAAATTACACCACGGCAGCCGTCAAGTACCCAACCTATCTATCCCATCAAGCCGCAATTGAGTTGGCGGTTACAGGGATGCTCTAAATACCAGAAATCCATAAAAATAAAAGAATAATTTTGAGGATCGCTACAGATATACTTTGGAATAGACCTCAATTCCAAGAACTCAAGCTATTTTTATTCCTTCATATATAATGGCTTTGATAGAACTTAGAGAGTTGAAGGATCAATTAGTATACCTCCTAGAAAAGAGGTTTATCCAACCTAGTGTGTCTCTCTGGGGTGCCCCTGTCTTATTCTTAAGAAATAAAGATGGTTCCCTCTGAATGCGTATAGATCGACAGTTGAAAAAAGATAAAATCAAGAATAAATATCCTATCCCGAGGATTGGTGACTTGTTCAATCAGATTCAGGGTTCTAGCCACTCTTCAAAAAATGATCTCCACTCCATATATCACTAGCTTAATATTAGAGAGGTAGATATTCCTAAAAATGCTTTCAGAACCCGTTATGACTATTTTACATTCATGGCCATTTTTTTGGCTTAAATAATGCTCTTGTAGATTTCATGGACCTCATGAACAGGGTGTTCAAACAATATTTAAACTTATTTGTGATTGTCTTAATTGATGATATTCTAGTCTATTCCAAAAATGAGGATGATCATACATACCATCTTAGAGTTGTTCTTTAGACGCTTAAGGAGCATCAACTTTATGCATAATTCTCTAAGTTTGAGTTTTGGATTTAGTTAGTTGCTTTTTGGGTCATATCATTTCCATTTAGGGTATCTGATGGATTCGCAAAAAAATAATGGTATCCAAAATTTTCCATGACGTACCTCTCCATCAGATATACATAGTTTCTTAGGTCTAGATAGGTATTATTGTAGGTTTGTTCAGGGCTTATCTTCTATAGCTACTCCTTTGACCCGATTAACCCACACAAAGTTAAAGTTTGATTGGTTAGATTTGTGTGAGAAAAGTTTTTATGAGTTGAAAACTAAGTTGACTTGAACTCCAGTATGTTTCTTGAGGATTTTGAGGTTTTTGTAGTGTGTTGTTATGCCTCTAGGGTTGGTTTTGGGTATGTATTGATACAACATGATAAGATGGTAGCATATGCTTGTAGACAACTTAAATTTTATGATAAGAATCATCCCACTCTTGATCTTAAGCTGGCAACCGTAATTTTTGTCGTGAAAATTTGGAGGCACTATTTGTATGAAGTGAATGTAGATGTGTTTACTGACCATAAAAGTCTTAAGTATGTGTTTTAGCAAAAATATTTGAATCTTTATCAGATGATATGGTTAAAGTTACTAAAGGACTGTGACGTGAGTGTTATGAATCATCCCGGAAAGGCCAATGTAGTGGTTGATACCCTTAGTCAGTTGTCTTTGGGAATTTTATCATATGTGATGAGGGTTTATTCCTTTTACACTTAGTATAATATCAGACAAGAGAAATAATTAATGAAATCATGAGAAGCACATACAATTTCAACCTAGGGTTACACATTCTCAACCAATTCTCAAGGTTCTTCTAGGGATTTGTTACCAAACAAGTACAAGGATATTCAATGAGAATTCCTTTTATTCTAGTGCCGGAAATCCTTAGATTGTTTATAAACTACAATCTCTTCAATCTACGATTTATACTAAAAATTCATGAAACTCATTTATATTTTTTCAATGCGTTAATTTTGAAAATTTTAATTATTTTATGATTATTCAAATTATTTGTACCATGACTCACATGAATTATACTAAATCAACATGTCTATTTAGATTGTAAAGATTTCCACTAGTATTATGACTTTATTTAAATAGAATCCAAGAGTAGATGTTGTTTTCTTCATAACTTGATTATGCATAATTTATGATCATAATAGACTTAAAAAAAGTTTCATGATAAAAGAGACAAGAATTAAGGAGCTTCGGCTCATTTGTGATTTAAGTTACATGCATCTAGATATGTTCTTTTTAAGATATTTTAAGAATATGAGAATACATATTTTGGGAGGATTATTTAACACCAATAGGATTAACTAAGATAATTAGTGAGGTAACTTTAGTCTGAAACTGGGTTGCCCAGTCAGGTTCATTATGATTACTCAAGTTAAAGATCCTTATCTTAGAATTACAAGTTTAGTCCTAGCTGTGGAAGTTAGTTTGACCCTTTTCAATATGGATTATAAGATATTTGAACTTTTTTGGTGTGGATTTATGACAACAGACTCTACGTATCTCATAGCATAGTGTCTATTAGTTAAAACAAACTCCCAACCCATGAATAAAATTTTCAAGATAAAAGTAAATTCTTGACCCAAATAAATACATCTTGCACTTATGATTTAGACTTTGAGCTAAGACTTGTATTTATATCTTACTTTAATAATTGGGTCATTGCATTGATTTCTTTTCTAGCCTTATATTATTTAACATGTTTTATGCATACAGTCCCATACTAGTATATTCGATGTACTAACCCATTTTAGTTGTATGTTATTATTATGCAGATACAGGTTTCCTCATTCAACAAGGTTAGTAGAAAAGACATTTTATTGGACAACTTGGTGAGTCCTCACAAGCTAGGGGCTAGAGCTGTTCATTTTCTATGATAGTATTTTCTTTTATTATATCTTGAGGAACTATTGAGGGTTTGTCTTAGTGGTTCTCCTTAGTTCCTTAGATGGTTTTGGACAAAGAGCCATATATTCTAGTTATGTTTCATGTTTTTTCAATTGTGTCCAACTTATAAATTTTCATACTATCATCATATGTGATTTCCTTTGTATGTCCCTTTCAGTTAAGCTTCCATTGTATACTTATGCTTACGAACAGGTTCACATACCAAAGGCTTGCTCAGGGCTCATTTGTGGGTTGTTAGCACCGTGTGACATCCTGGCAGTATCCTTAAGATGTTTCAAACTTTGTACTAGATCCCATGGTTCAATTATCCTAGGGTATTTCCCAAACCACTTTTAGAAAAGTCTCCCTTATGGGTGTGTTTCATGCCACACTTATAATGGAGAGGCTACAAAAAAAATTAGGAAATAATCTAACCTTCTTCATGTCTTTTCTCCTTTTATGAAGTCTAACTCAAAACTTTTGCGAATACATGTTTTATTCTTCCATATAATCATGCCTCATCTTAGATAACTTATACGGAGGACCACATCTAACAGGGCTCATGGTCATCATGCCAAGAATGCATCCCAACCAACTCCCGCAGCCCAACCTGAACAAGTCATCACCCTAGAATTCATAGATACCATGTTAGTTTCTAGACTTGGAAGTTATTGCCTAGGTTAAATAACCAAGTTGATGTTCCTAACAGCCCCAGCTGTGGGAAAATACTGCTAACAGAGCCACAAATTTCATCCTCATGACTCTACCCGTGTTTATTAGGTCCAAGGTTGAGGAGGACCCTAAAATGTTTTGGATGAGTTACTAATGATTCTTAATATGATGCAAATGACTGGAGCAGAAAGGGTTGAGCTTTTATCTTATCAGCTTAAGGATGTGGCTCATATTTGGTATACTCAGTGGAAGGAGCATAGGGGTCCTTCTGCATCGGTTACTTGGGAGTGATTTTTTAGGATTTTCTGGACAAGTTATTCCCTAGGGAGATCATAGAGGCTAAGGTTGAAGAGTTTATAAATTTCAAGCAAGGGTCCATGTTGGTGAAAGAGTATGGCTTGAAGTTTACCTAGTTATCTAGATATGCTCCCGAGATGGTTGTTGATCCGAGGGCTAGGATAACAAGTATGTTTTTTGGTATTAATAATCTAGTAAAGAAAGAGTGAAGAACATCTATGTTGATTAGAGACATGAACATCTCCAGACTTATGATGCGCGCTTATCAGATAGAGGAAGAAAAGTCGAAAAAGGGGGAGCGGAAGAATAAGAGGTCTAGATTTATCCAGTTTGGTTAGAGTCAGTAGTAGGGTTATGGTGGAGGAAACAGGCCTCAATCTCAATAGAGGTTTTTGACTCCATCTTATGCTAGTGCACCAACTCCTACTATTAGAGGTAAGAAGTTTCAAAAAGAGGAATACCTCTGGGGATAAGTCTCAAGGTACCATTTAGTCCATTACCTTGAATTTTCTCACTTGCACTCAGTGTAGGAAGAATCATCTATAAAGAAATTTATTGGAAAAGATGGTTGATTCGTTGTGGTCATCTGAGTCACAATATTAGGGATTTTCCAGTAGAAAGGAAAGGAAATCATAATGCAGGCAGGTCCTAGTCTACAACATTAGTAGCTCTACCAACCTGTAATACTCATCAAGGTGCTACTTTTGGTACCAGTGGCGGGTAGCACCAAAATTGGTTATATGAACTAGGGTACTATCATGACCAAGAAGAGTTACTTGATGTCATTAAGTCTTTTTTGTTAATTATTTTGTGTGGATACATTATATTTTATTAAACCTTATGTTTCCATGAAGTTTTGGGTTAGTCCTATTCAACTTTTAGAGTCATTCTCAATTTCAAATACAATCACTGATTCTTGGGAGAGTCATCTCAGTAGACTTTGTAGAATTAGATATGTTGGATTTCAACGTCATTATAGGTATAGACTAGTAGTATTCCTATTTTGCTTCCATTTATTTTAGAACCAAAATAGTCAAGTTTTAGTTTTTGGATGAGCAAGCCTTAGAATGGGGAGGTAGTTCAATTGATCCTAAGGGTCGTTTCATTTCTACCTCAAAGAACTAAAAATGATCTCCAAGGGTTGCATAATAATCTAGTTAGAGTTATGGGATCTAACTCTAAGACTCCCGCCATTTAGTCAGTCCATTTGTTGGAAAATTTCCATAAGTTTTCCCAGATGGTCTACCAGGTATTCCACCAAACTGGGAGATCGATTTTGGGATTGTTCTTCTTCCTGATACAGAGCTCATATCCATTCCTCCTAATAAGATGGCTAAAGTAGAACTTAAAGAACTCAAGGAACAACTAGCTAACCTATTAGAGAAGGGTTCATTAAGCCTAGTGTTTCACCTTGGGGAGCTCCTGTCTTATACGTGCGAAAGAAAGACGGTTCTCTTCGTATGTGTATATATTACCAACAACTGAATATAATTCGCCATTAAGAACAACTATACCATCTTGAGAATTGATAAATATCTTTGACCAACTTCAGGGTTCCATCTTGCTTTCAAAGATAGATCTCAGATCCGGTTTCCATCAACTCAAGGTTAGAGAATGTTATATACCAAAAACTTCCTTTAGAACTCGTTGTGGTAACTATGAGTTTATAGTCGTATCTTTTAAACTGACCAATGACCTATACACTTTCATGGATCTTATGAACAGTGTATTCAAGCCTCATCTTGATTATTTAGTTATTGTGTTCATTGATGATATCTTAGTCTATTCCAAGAGTGAGTAATATCAATCTAATCATTTAAGGATTGTTCTCTAAACCCTTCTAGACTGTCAATTATATGCTATGTTTTCCAACTGTGAATACTTAAATCTGTAGCTTTCCTCAGTCATGTTGTTTCTGAAGATGGTATCTGAGTGTATTCTTTAAGATTGATGTTTTGAAGAATTGGCCTAGAACTACCTCTCTGAATGAAATTAGAAGTTTCTTGGGGTTATCTGGATAATATCGAATATTCGTTCCTAGTATTTGTACCTTAGCAACCCTTCTTACAAGATTGACCCAGAAGAAAGTTTAATTCAAATGATCTAAATCTTGTGACAAAAGTTTTCAGGGCTTGAAAGATAGGTTGAATTAGGGTCTAGTATGGACCCTTCAAGAGGGTAATGAGGGTTTTGTGTCCTATTTTTATGCTTTTCAGGTTTTGTCTTGGATGTGTACTCATGCAGAATGGGGAATTCATAGCTTATGATTCTAGGATTCTTAAGGTCCATGAGAAAAACTACCCAACTCATGACCTTGAGTTGGCATCCATAGTCTTTGATCGTAAGTTATGTAGACACTACTTTTATGGAGTCCATGTAGATTTTTTCACTGACCACAAGAACCTACAATATGTGTTTGACCAGAAAGATCTGAGTCTTCATCAGAGAAAATGGTTGGAGTTACTTAAAGATTATGATATGAGTGTTCTTTACCACCCTTTAAAGGTAAACTTCATAGTTGATGCTCTCGGTAAAGTTTCTATAGGTTGCTTGTATCATGTTAAAGGAAGTAAGAAGGAGATTGCTAGAGATCTGCACCGACTTACACACTTGGGTATCAGAGTGGTTGAACTTAATGATGGTTGTATGTTGGTTCTGAATGTGTATAAATCTTCTTTAGTAGTAGAGGTGAAGGAAAAATAGGATATATATCCATTTTTGCTTAAGATGAAGAGTAAGGCTGGTAGGCATAAGGGATAAGTTTTCTCTAAAAGGGGAGATGGTGTGTTAAGATCTGAGGGTCAATTGTGTGTTCCAAATGTAGATGACTTAAGGGAAGTATCTTGTCAGAAGCTTGTAGTTCCATTTATTCCATTCATCCTAGTGCCACTAAGATGTACATGGATTTAAAGGAAGTTTTCTATTCAGAAGGAATAAAAAGGGACATAGTCGAGTATGTGGCTAAGTGTTTGAATTGCCAACAAGTGAAAGCTGAACATCATAAGGAAGTAGGTGAGATACAGAGATTTGAGATTCCTACTTGTAAGTGAGAAGTTATCAACATGTATATTTTACTTGGTTTCCACGTACTAAGAAGCAGAAAGCTTCTATTTGGGTAATTATTGGTAGATTAACCAAGATATCTCATTTTCTACATGTTAACACTAAGATGTCTACAAAGGAGTATGGTAGACTATACCTTAAGGAGATTGCTCGCATGCATGGTTTACCTTTGACAATCATTTCATATAGGGGTACCCAATTTAGTTCCAATTTTTGGAAGTTATTCTAGAAAATCTTGGGTTCGTAGGTTCATCTTATCACTATTTTCTATCTGCAGATAGACGGTCAGGTTGGGCAGACATCTGGACTCTAGAGGATATGCTAAGAGCTTGCGCACTTGATTTTAAGGGTAGTTAGAATGATCACCTACCTTTGGTTGAACTTGCGTATAATAATCATTATCACTCCAGCATCTATATAGGTCTATTTGAGGCTTTATATAGAAGGAGGTATAGATCTCCCATTGATTGGCTTGAGGTTGATGATGTACCTTTGATTGGTCCAGACTATGTATTTTAAGTTACTCAAAAAGTTCAACTTATTTGGGATAGGTTGAAAATAGCTCAAAGAAGGCAAAAGTTATATGTTGATGTTAGGAGGAGAGATTTAGAACTTAAGATAGGTGATTTGATTTCCTTGAAAGTTTCACCCATGAAGGGTATGATGCGATTTGGGAAGAAAGTGAAGCTTAGTCCTTGTTTTGTTGGCCCATACCAGATTGTAAGAAGAATAAGCCATGTGGCCTATGAGTTGGACCTACCATTCGAGTTCATAGCAGTCCATACAGTGTTCCATGTGTCTTTATAAGGAAATTCTTAAGTGATACTTCATTGGTTGTCCTTGTTGAGAGCATGGCTCCAGTAGATCTCTGAGATCTTAGTGTTCAGTTATAGGGTTTGGTTGCCACATGATTCCTTTTCCCTAGTGTTTCTTCATGGGGTGCTTTGGTATTATCTATGAAAAAGAAATATGGGACTATGCGTATGTATATTTATTACAGGCAGTTGAATAAGGTTACCAGTAAGAATAAGTAGCCTTTGTTGCAAATTGATGACTTATTTTATAAGCTTTAGGGTGCAGTAGTGTTCTCGAACATTAAGTTTTGATCAAGTTATCAACAGCTAAGGATTCAAACTAGGGATATCCCGAAGATTGCTTTTCAGACTCGGTATAGGCACTACAAGTTTCTGGTTATGCCATTTCGACTAACTAGTGCCTCAAGTGTATTTATGGATCTTATGAACAGAGTGCATAGATCGTACCTTGATTCTTTTATGATCATATTTATTGATGACATCATGGTGTATTCTCGTAGCTGAGAGTAGCATGAGGAGCATTTGAGAGTTGTTCTCCAGACTTTGAGGACTGAGTAGTTGTATGTAAAGTTCTCAAAGTATGCCTATTATTTAAATTAGTTGCATTCTTGGGGCATGTTGTATCTTCAGCTGGTATTAGTGTAGATCAACTAAGGTTTTAGCCGTTCATGATTGGTCTCGACCCACCACTTCTTCTAAGGTCCACATCTTTGTTGGGTTGGCCGGTTATTATAGGCGATTCGTATAGGGTTTCTCTTTCATAGCAACTCCTATAACCAGATTGACATGGAAGGATGTTCCCTTTTGGTGGTTCAAGGATTACGATTCTAGTTTCCTGAGACTCAAGAAGTTACTTACCTTTGTACCAGTGCTGACACTTCTTGTTGAGGGCCAACCTTATACTGTTTATTGTGATACCTCAAAGATTAGGTTCGGTTGTGTTGTGATAAAAAAGGTAGATTTAATTCATATGTTTCACATCAGTTGAAGACTCATGAGCTCAACTACTCCACCCATGATCTAGAGTTGGCGGCGGTAGTCGTTGCGCTTAAAATATGGAGGCATTATCTTTATGGGGTCCATTGTAAATTTTCACCATCCACCACAGCCTTCAGTACATTTTGAGCTAGAAGGAGCTTAATTTTAGACATAGAAGATAGGTTGAGCTCCTAAAGGATTATGATATCAGCATCCTATACCATCTCGGTAGAGAGAATGTAGTGGCAGACGTTCTAAGACGGAAGGTTGTTAGCATGGGAAGTTTGGCTTATATTTCTTCTTCAGAGAAGCTGTTGTCCTTAGACGTCTAGTCTTTAGCTAACCATTTGGTTCAAATGGACATATCAGACTTGAGAAGAGACTTTGCGCACGTAGAGTCTAGACCTACGTTATTCGATCAGATTTGATAGCGGAAATGTGTGGATAGATCTTTGATTCATATTCAAAAGTTGGTTCTAAGGGGTAATTACAGTGATGCATCATTAGATTTTGATGGGTAGTCGTATTTGTGTTCCCATGATTGATGATCTGATTCAGATTATTCTTCACGAAGCCCACTGTACCAGATATTCCATATATCTAGGCATCACAAAGATGTGTAGAGATTTTAGATAGCATTACTTGTGGTTTCATTTGAGATCAGATGTCACCAGGTTTGTTTCTCGATGCTCAAAATTGTAAACATGTGAAGTTTGAGCATCATAGACCAGGTGGTGTGTTGCAGCGATCCTTATCTATGAGTGGAAATTGGAGAGGATCACTATGGACTTTGTTTTGGGACTCCCTCATAATCCCAGGGGTCATGATTGTATATGGGTCATCGTGGATCGATTGACCAAATTCCTATACTTTTTACCAACTTCATCTTCTTAGGTACCGAGAGGCTTGCAACTCTGTATGTTAGGGAGGTTCTCAGTTTGCATGGGGTGCTAGTATCTATCATATCATACCAAGGTATGTAATTCACCTCATGATTCTGGAGGATAGTGTAGCATAATATAGGTACCGAGGTAGCTCTAAGCATAACTTTCCACCCTAGACAGATGGACAGTCTGAGTGGACTATTAGGTACTCTAGGATATGCTACAAGCTTGTGTCTTTGATTTTGGGGATAGCTAGGATTAGTATTTTTTTAAAGGAGTTCTCTCATAATAATAGCTATGATTCCAGTATTCAGATGGCATCGTTCAAGGCCTTATATGGTAGGTGTTGCAAATAGCCAATAGGTTGATATAGTAGCAATGTTACAAAGAGAGTTTGGATTATTCAGGAGAAACTATGGACAATGCAGAGCCATCAAAATATTTATACAAATTATAGGCTCCAACCTCTGGATTTTACTTCGGGGATATAATATTTTTGCGGGTGTCACCAATGAAGGGCGTTATAAGGTTTGGTAGGAGGGGAAAGTTTAGCTCCAAGTTTATTGGACTGTCTGAGATCAGAAAGAGGATCAATGAAGTTCTTACAGGTTAGACGTACCTCCAGAGTTAGCCGTCATCTATCCGGTTATCCATGTGTCCATTCTCTGTCCTTATCTACTGGATCCTTCCCATGTTCTCTATTCTGAGTCAGTTCAGTTAGACGAACGATTAGCATATTTTGAGTAGCCTAAGACCATTATTGGAAGAGATGTGAGACATCTTAGGTCCAAAGATATTCTTGTAGTAAGGGTTCATTGGACTCACCGCCAATTCAAGGTGGTGACCTAGGAGACAGAGAGGGATATGCTAGCCCAGTATCTGTACTTGTTTGATCTTTAGGGTTTTTCTTTTTCCTTAATTTTTGAGAATGTAACTTCTTGTAGTGGATCATGTTGTAACGTCTCTCAATTTTTTTAATATTTTTGCGACTTTCTTGTATTTAAAGGGTCCTTATAACTTCCCTATGTCATGTGGGGTTTGCTAGGACCATTAGGTTGGGTCCCTAGCAGTTGTTGTGGTGTATTTCTCTGACGATTATGACTTTTGGGAATTCACTTAGTCTGTATGGCCCCGAATGTCATTTTCGTGATTTCTTTTGAGTTAGGAATATCATTTATGTAAAGATTTTATATATGGGTCGATGAAGTCGGACCCCAATTATATGCTCTACTTAACGAAGTATGTTTTTGGATTTTCTGCCTAACCTGAGGGCAATCGTGCCAGGGGAGAGTGATTGTACCAATTCTAGGGCTTGGTCCTTTTGCGTGATCACGTTAAAGGAACACGATCGCGGCAACCGCCAAGGGTCTGTCTTCAGCATAATCACGCCAACCAACTGCCAATTCTTATATAACTAGTCCAACGACCATTTTGTTCATTTCTCATCTATTCTAAGAGAAAATCTCCCCCAAGATTTAATCCTTCGAAGCATTATACTATATTTTTTATCCTTAGAAATGTGTTACTGTGTTTATACACCCAATTCTACTGGTAATTTCTTGTTTCTATTTTTATTATTATGTTTTCTATTGAATTTAATACATCCAGGTCTTTGTATCCTTCAATCCTAATATTTAATTTAGTTTTCTATTTTATCAATGTACGAGACTGTGCTCTATGCATGGGTATAAATATTTTCAGTTTCCAAGCTGTTAGGGTTTACGGGCCCGACTTTAGCAGGGACTTTGAACCCACTAAGCAATATGAATTTTGTTTTACTCATATTGACACCCTAGTAATGATTATGTTATCCTTGCATGATTCTAAGATTCGTACATAATTTTAGATATTTGTTGCACACTTTTCGAAGATATCACTGGAATCCAGGCAGGCCATGCTTTACTTTCTTCAAATTGGTTATTGGTGTAGTATATGTATGTTAAAGTGACATCTAAGGGTCGGGATGATAATTTGGGCACCGATATGCTTATTTTTCTAGCCTATGGCCTATTTAGTTGGATTATAGCTTAACTACTTACCCTAGGGATCTACCTGCATGCCCACGTGCTTCAAGCCGACTCTGATCTGTAGTGTGGCTGGGGTAGGAGTAACACCTTTGATGCGTGTTTCATACGCAGACTAGGAAAGTATTTATGTTGGGATGGGATTAAACTAGTGGTTAGATCTTAGCAGATATCCCCTGATATAGGCTTGTGACTATAGAGCTGATCTAGGTAGGCTGATTGTTTGTGTTCTTTTTTTAGATATTGTGTATATGACTGGGGTATCAGTGGCCCTTGGGACACATTTACTAGGGTACATCTATGTAGGACACTCCGCTGCCTTATATGGTGACCTTGTATTTACACAGTTATGGCTATGCTGATAGTGACCTCTTTCCCAGATGGCATTGTACCTAGACAGAAATAGCAACGTGCGGAAGTTAGCAGCTCGGTACAATGATATTATTTCCCTAATACTGTACTAGCTTGGGGTATATGGTATTTTACTGAGCTATGTTGATTTTGTAGCTCCTCTTGTATAGGTATGTACTTAGACTAGTGAGGATTTGTGGCACCTCAGGTGCGATTCCTGGGGTTTTGGATCACAGTGGGGCTAGGAGAGATTATGCTCCATGCCATATTTTGGCATTGATTTGATGGTTCTGACAAGGTGTTGATGGTAAGTTGGTTCTAGGTATTTACGTTACTCGTGTTTGTGCCTACGAGCAGTATTACCCTATTTTACCCCACCATAAGTTGGTTTTAGGTACTTACGTTACTCGTGTTTGTGCCTACGAGCAGTATTACCCTATTTTACCCAACCACCTAAGGCAATCCCCTTACGGGTTCTATGATTTGGGAGATTACATCTGTGACGATATTGGGAACCTTTCTAGGACATGGATTGTGCCTATATAGCTGTACTTAGGTCCCACTAAGATATGATATATAGGTTGAGTGCTAGTGTTGACATTTTCTCTTTGATGAATATACTACTAGTACGCTGGTTGCGAGGTTTGTTTCATGCGGGTTCAAGTCCCTCCACGGACCCTACCAATCCGGGTTGTTATGCTTGGCGATGTTCTATAGCCTGGGGGATGGATAACGGGGGTACTAGTGGTATATGGTTCAGGTCCTCTGTCGGTCCCTCTTGGTTCGAGATTATTCCCGAGAGGGAGCATGTCAACTTTTGGTTTCAGTGTATATGGTTTGAGTCCTCCGTGGGTCTTTCTCAATTCGAGACTATCCTAGAAAGGGAGTATTTCGGCACTTCTATATAGGATATGCGGTTCGAGCCCTTTAATGATTCCTCTCAATTCGGGATCATCCTTGAGAGGGAACATCTCAGTAATTATTCATGCTTCTTTTATAGACCTATTGAGTTGGGACCATCCCAGAGGGGGAACATATCAAATCTCCATATTTTGGTATGGTTGACTACTTTCCTTATCTCCTTTATTATTATATCAGTAGCTATATTATTAATGTTTTTGAACTCTATCTGGTCTTATTACACTGGTTATGTTGGGACTATGGTTGTGCATTATATTTGAGCACAATTTTCTTCTGATCTGAGTCAGTCTCGGGGTGGCCTACCCTATTAGTGGATCCTCCTCATCTGTTAGCCAATAATGTATACATTGATAATTATTACCCTGTCATTGCACTCTTTAGCTTCTTCTATGATTTCCCCTTTGGGGTGGTTCATTATGCACCTCTGCTCTACTTACTTTGATTTATCCTTACCTTATTTATGCTTACTGATGCCTGGTTAGCCTATGATGCCTACTGGGTACCCATTGCTTTGGTACTCATACTACACTTCTATATCTTTTCCTGATGTAGGTACTAGTATAAGTTTCTCCAACAGTCGTGATCGAGCGTAGTAGCTAGTGTTTCTGTAGGTTTAGTGAGAACTTGGTGTCCTTGCTGACTGGTTTGCTTTCAGCATTGGAGTTGTCCTAGTCGGGTCTTGGATATCCATTTTTTTAGTTTTCCCTCATCAAGGGTTGTATTCTTTTTGTATTCAAGTGTACAGATTCTCTATAGCCATGACACCATCTTTTGGGAATTATTTTATGCTGGGTCTTGTATTTTTAGTTCTCTTTCGTGCTTTCCTTCCCTTCTTCTCCCTCTTATTTTGTTTTAAGGTTCATGTTACTCTCCCACCGCTATCCACACTGGGCCAATACCAGGCTTGTCTACAGGTGAGATGTAGACACCATCACAACTCGATTTTAAGGTCGTGACAGAAGAAGTACCAATACAAAAGGCACAAGAACGAATGCATATTGACGAAACTAGAAAACCTAGTGTCACAACTGTAGAGCATCTATATATATGAAATATAGAATAATACCTTCATGGGAAAAACTACAAAAATATTATCCAAGACTCAATTAGGATAACTCCAGCATAGGTAGGAAAATTGATCAGCACAGACTCTAGCTACTCGTCTGATCTCCTGGAATCACTACATCTAATACGCTCCATCACGTCCATCTAAATAACTCATGGCAGGACCTACATCAGGAAAAAATATAGAAATGTAGCATGAGTACAAAAAAAATGGGTACCCAAAAGAAATCATGAGCCGACTAAGTATCAGTAAGCATAAATAAGGTAAAAAAAGGTCAAAGCAAGTAGCATAGTGACACATAATGAATAACTCAGAATAGGTCACTACCATAATATCTAATAGGTGCTGGGAAATAGGTTAATCATCAGGGCATATAATGTCAGCTAATAGGTATATAGGGTCCACTAACAGGGTAGTAGCCGCACGCACACACAGAGACTCGGGTCACAAGAAAATCAT
>JBDJHY010963622.1:0-14543 GCA_039654485.1 Withania somnifera
GTTTGTTTTTTTTTTGTCAGTTGACCAAACTAGGCACACTGGGAAACTCAAATACTAAAAATTTGAGCGAGTCATTATTTCGTGCGATCAAAGTTAATTTACTCTCTGTAGTAGAGTGGTTGATAAAAATATTTTATTATTTGACCAAAAATAGACTTCTATTAGTCTTCAGTGTTGCATTTGTGTTACATTTCTTTACCTTTCCATCGGTTAATAGTAGATTTATTTCCCTCGTATATACTGGAGTACTCCATACTGGGGTTTAATATGGTATATCATGTTTGCTGGTTCCTGGTTATGTTGTTATTGATGGGTGGTTCTTAGTGGTATATCGGTGAACTGATCACATGATATGATCTCGTTACGGGTTAGTAATCAAGTTGTATTGATTCTTTTGATCGTGAATAACATTTTATGTGGTAGTGGGATGTGAAATATTTTTTTTAGAGTTTCATGAAAGGTGAATTGTAGAGGAATGTGTTGGCTTTGATTGTTGTGTTAGATTCGTTCTAGGGTTGGACTCCCTATATCACGATTGGCTAGTTACTGGATTAGTTTCAAGAGATTTCTGTGCTTGGCATATCTAATTAGTTGTTGTCAATATCTTGTAATGTTTGGGGATAAGGGTATCCCTGATATGACGATTTATATTCAATAGCTATGGTGGTAAGTGTTCATGTTTTAAAATACTATTTTAATTACTACTTTGGGCTGCGCATGGGTTTTTTAGTTTTCTTCTGTTTGTAGGTTTTTTGTAGCTATGGATGGTGCTTGGTATTATGGGGTTCTTGTGGAAATCATCATTTCAGTGATTAAAAATAATGTAAGTTATCTATGTGATGTACTGGTAGAGTAGTGACTGGTATCCTTGAGCCTTGAGACCTGTAGTGTGAGCAGTTTGATTCAATCGAGTATATAAACTTGCGCTGGGGTGGTTCATCTAGGTTTGGCAGGTCATGATGGTTGAGTTTCATCTTCACTTTGGTTTTGAGTGGTAGTGGTTCTGAAATTCAGGTTGAGGTGAGAAGGTAAGTCCATTTGATGATAGCGTGGTGGTTTAGAGATTTTTAGCTCGATTTAAGTCTGTGAAATGGCCTTGGTTATCTTGGTCATCACAGAGGTGGAGAGATACACCAGTTCTGAGGAGTGTGGTGACCATTGGTTATCAGTGATATGGTGATTCCTAGTTTTGATTAAGAAATTTAGACTTGTGTTGTAATGGTAGTGCCATCTTGATATGTTCACTTAAGAAACAAAAACATGCTTTGCAAGTTATGCTTCATGATTCGGGCTAAGACAACATTTCATTCTTCTCTTATTTCAAGGAAGAGCATGGTTTTTAGTAGTGAATATCATAATGACCCTCCGGGTTATTTTTTCAATTTCTACAGATTTTGACTATTTTACCCTTCTCTTAGTTGCATTATGCTAAACTAAGTTTTATTCCTTGATAGGTTTGGTAATGGGATGAGTTTTGAGTAAGATTTTGGAAATTGTAAGTTTTAAAGTGTGAAATATGGAACTCTAGATGTCACTTGGAGTTCTGGACCTCAAAACTAAAATTCATCAGTTTCATTAACTCCAGAATGTTGATTTTGGTTAGTAAGATATTCATTTTTTATTTTATCCCATTCATGATGTTTTTGAGGGGATTGGTGTGATAAATTGAGTTTTTAAAAGAATGGTTGACTTTGGTCAACATTCAAACTTTGAATGCCCATACTGAAAGTATGATGGTGACTTTGGATTTGCGAAGTGAATTTTGGTCTAGAATGAGGTCTCTCTTATTATAGGTAAGCCTTGCAGGAATTTTGGTATTTTTATTTCTTGTTAAAAATGTATCCTTAGAGAGTATTGGGTTAAGGATACCTTGTACGCATGTTAAGATGATTTTGTTGAGTCTAGAATGTCGAAATAAGTTTGTAAATGATTTATTAGCACAGGATTTCAAACGAATCCTGAGGGTCTATCTAGAGGCAACATGTATTTGTCTCAGCCTCAGGGACCTCATGGTTAGTACCATAATAACTAAGGCCGGGTTTTTAGTGAGACGCAATCACATTCATCGTATTCACGATCCCGTAAGGATAATTTTTAGGGCATCACAATCGTATGGTGGGAGACCATGATAATGATTAAAGTATCATTCACCTAGGCAGTTCTAAAAAATAGAATTTTATCATGAACTCTTCAACATTTTCATGCAAACCTCAACTCGAAACCAAAATTTGGTGAAGTTTGATCAAGGAATTTAAAGATATCAATTGGGTAAAATTTCTAAACACATTTTCATCAATCCCCGATCAATTTAACATGAATTTTACATGCAGTTTCAAGATTCTGAACCTAAAGATAGTGATTTCATAATTGAAAAAATTATTAAAATTAGATTTTCCACCACTAAATGGATTGGGTTTTAAATAAAACACTATAATTAAATTCCCCTAGTAATGGGTAACATGTTTTCACAATAAAGTTCGGGTTGATTTTAGAATAAGCTTTGGATAATTGAGTTTTGATTGTTGATTATTGTATATTTCATGTATTCTTTGTGTTGACAACTAGATTGTACACGATTTAAGACATTCCAAAAGGCTAAATCTCCAGAGTGACTTCATTATTCAAATCTAGGTCATGTCGAGGTTCTTTGGTCTCTTTATAAAGTATTAGCAAGTGATTACTTGCTAGGTTGTGTGTAGTTGGGGAACATGATTATATTGGGTTTATGGAGATTATGTAAGCCAGGTCTAAGAAATTAGTTGATTGTGTGGTTTCATGATTCATGAATTTGATTCCTCCCTTGAATCGGTTGAGATACCTTGATTTGGTTTGAACATTTTAGGCTAAAATGAACAAGTTTGTGATTTTGTGACTTCTTGAGAATATTATTGAATCGTCTATTTGAATTGAAAGTTAAATTACTATTATTTGAATATTGTGTTAAAGAGGGTATCTTGATGTAGATGCTTAATCGCCTACCTATTTTTGACATTGCATGTGATGATTTGTTGATACCTTGAAAATTAGCATTTTTCATGCCCATTGAGTCCAAAAACGATATTCTTGATGATCTTTGTCTATTAGAAATAAAAACTATATTCTTGATAGTGATATCCCATGGGAGGCCAATATTGTTGTTTTAGGAATGAGATTGGTCAATTGAGGGGCTAGTCATGAATCGATACATTGACTAGTCTTGAACCTTGGGATTAAAGCAATGCCTAGAAATGATAACTTGGTTATATTGATTATAGTGGTGGTGGTAACTTGTTTAAAAATTGATTATTTTTCAACTTCATTGATGTTGTTGTAGTTGTAATAACTTTCTCACAACTTGATATTATATGTAAGAGGAATTAATCCCAGATGTATTATAGTTATCTTCCACTAGCAAACTGAGTTAGGAAACTAGGTTTGTATTTGTACTAGCGGCAAATGACCCTCGACTGCTCATCCTTGTCATCGACTAGGTGTGATCTCGTTCCCTATGTTCCTTTTCCTACCCTTCGGATTCCCTCTCGGTTCACTTTTAGGATTACAAATTTATCTTAATGGCCATGAAGCTTTAAGATACAACACGAAGAAACATAATAACAATTATATGATAATTTTCACGAATCTAATCAAGTATAATTAAAAAATCATCTTGCTAAGTTATTAGAATAATCCTATAATGAAAATATTTAGTTCCACATAGACATAGAACAATCACAATAAATCATTCAAACAAAAGTTTAAAAATGTGTAAATAAAGAAGAAGAAAATATACACAATTATTCTATGGCTCCCACGACGGCTCTTAGCTCTTGACCTAGGTTAAAAGTCTTCTACCAAGTCTAAAACCTAAAGAAGAAATAATAATAGTCCCTAAAGGATGAATGGTTCCCCTTTTATTTTAACCTAAATGTCCAATTTACACAAAAATATGGGTTTTGTAGCCAAAATTGCATTTAACCTTGTCACGACTGCAATAGCCACAACCAGTTGAGTGTGACACGATTTCCATAGCCTCAACTAGTTAAGAGTGACATGAATGGCAACATGATTACCGTTTGTTAAATTTTGTTTGAGATTGACTAAACATGGATCAACTTGTATCACGCCCATTGCTCCAATGTGTCACGTTTGGGGACCTTTTTCTTCAAAACATTTCATTTTATGCTCAATATCATTTCCCATAACGTATAACAACTTCCCTTTGGCTCCATCTTCATCATCTCTTGCTCAATCTTGGTGCAAACCACCTAAAAAGAATCTAATCATATAAACTAGCACACTTGCATCA
The DNA here is from genome assembly GCA_039654485.1 of Withania somnifera. Classification (NCBI taxonomy): domain Eukaryota; kingdom Viridiplantae; phylum Streptophyta; class Magnoliopsida; order Solanales; family Solanaceae; genus Withania; species Withania somnifera. The sequence goes on from JBDJHY010963622.1 coordinate 4,286, forward strand.
AGTTATAGACTATATAAATCATCTATCTACATACATATATTCTTGGTACGTAAGGTTAAATATAGCTAAAATACAACAATTGAGTGTGTAACTACACACAAGATCATGTATATTATATCATTTACTTCTAAAATGATGACGATTCAGTATGATCTGTACGTAAAACATAATGACAACTACATTTATTATAGAATGAAAACCGACCTGTCATGATTTACATCTCACAATTTCAGAATGTATTTTTTTCTAAAAGGTTTATAACTAGTGTAATGAAATAAATAAAGGATATTTGTATGTCACAAACCGATTTGTCAAATCATGATGACACCTACTATCCCACCAGTAAGAGAACCAAAGCTATAGCCCGAAGCTGAAGCGGAGGGCTATTATGTCAATAACAGGACACAAAAGTACAAGAGAATGAAGTAAAATAAAGTAGATGAAGCCAGAGATGCAGAATAATATTAACAAAATCTGCAAACTCCCAAGACCTAGTATCGCTGTATATACAAAGCCACTAAGTAGAGAGTACAAGGACAAGTTATATTACAAGCGTATCACCGAAATACAAAACAGACGAATACAAAGCTGAGAGAGAGAAGAGACAACTGGACTTCCACAACTCACCTTGTATCTATAATGTCAAAGTAGTGAGGAGGCATGAACATCTAACAACTAATCAACGTTGGGCGCTAGTACTTGGATCTGCACCAACGGAATACAAGTGCGGTATGAGTACAAGTCAACAAAGTAACAAGTACCCAGAAGGCTTCGAGGGCCCACTAGGCACATAACAAATATAAAAGAAGTAAATAACGAGAATAAAAGAAATGAGGTCACAGAAACAAGTAAGAAAGCATGGAAAGCTAGTCATATAGAAAGAAAGCAAAGAATCAGATAGGCATGGTTACGCTAGCTAAGACACAAAACAAGAACTTAACTAGGAGAGAAAGAAATTACCCGGTGTACTTGAAGCAATACAGAAATAACCATAGTAAATTAGACAAGATAGATAGCAAAGTTATTAAGGGGACAAGGGAGGTATACCGATAGCATCGTAGTCCTTCAGCAGCTTAATTCATCTCCGCTGCCTGGAATTGAGCTCCCTCTAAGTCATAATGTTCTGAAGGATACGATGGTCAGCGTGGAACTTCTTACAACTAATGCCTCAAGATATTAAGAGAAAACAATACCAACTCCAAGTCGTGATTAGGGTAGTTACGCTCATGAATATTTAGCTTCCTAGACCCATAAAGAGTAACTCGACCCTGATGCATCAGAACACACCCTAATCCAATACCTGAAGCATCTTAATAAACTGAGAGGCTCTGGACCTTAACTTGCAAGATCAAAATCGATGCCATTGTCAAAAACTACCTGAGCCTCAAAAATCATGACTCACACTCCTCCGACCAATGAAAAGGAATGTCCTTCCTAGACAATCTAGTCAATGGTAAAGCCATCGAAAAAACCCCTTCAAAAAATCGCCTGTAGTAACAAGCTAACCCAACAAATATCTAAACCTCGGAAGAAAATGTTGGTCTTGGCCAATCACACACTTCCTGAATCTTCGATGCATCAACCATAATCCCATATTAGACACGATGGGCCCTAAGAATGACACCTAATCAAACAAAAACTCACACTTCGAGAACTTAGCATAAAGCTAATGCTCTCTCAGTGTCTAGAGTACCAATCTCAAATGTTGCTCATGCTCAAACCTACTCTGTGAGTACACCAAAATTTCATCAATAAGCATGATCACAAACTAATCCAAGTATGGCTAGAGCACCCTATACATCAACCCCATGAACACTGATGGGGCATTGGTCAACTCGAAATATATGACCAGGAACTCATAATGGACATAACAAGTCTTGAACGCTGTCTTCAGAATGTCCTCCACCTAAATCCTCAACTGGTGGTATCCTGACCTCAAGTCTTTCTTAGAGAACATCGCTAGACCCTGAAGCTAATCAAACAAATCATCAATCATCGGCATCGAATACCTGTTCTTAACTGTCACCCTATTTAACCATCGGTAATAAAAAAACATCCAAAATGAACCATCCTTATTATTAACAAATAGAACCAGCATACCCACGAAGACACAATTGAATGAATAAATCCCTTATCTAGCAGATCTTGGAGTTGAACCTTAAGCTCTCTCAACACGATAGGAGCCATACAGTAAGGAACAATTAAGATGGACCTGGTGTATAGCTCTAAATCAATGGAGAAATCAATATCCTACTCGGGTGTAAGGCCAGGTAGGTTTGTTGGAAACATATTTAAGAACTCAGATAAAATAAAAAAAGACTCAGGAGCAGGAGTTTCAGCTCAGACATGGAAAAAGTATGCTAAATAAGCCAGAAACCCTTTCGTCACCAATCTCCAGGCCTAAAGGTAGGAGAAGATCCCCATCAGTGCATGCCTAACACCCTGCCATACCACTAGGGATGTACCAGGAACGACCAAGGTAACGGTCTTGGCATATGAATCCAAAATCGTATGATGAGGGGATAACTAGTCCATGCCTAGTATAATGTCAAAGTCTACTATGTGTAGAAATAATAGATCAACCCGAGTATCTAGACCATCAAAATAAATCAAAAAGGTCCTCATGAGCTGATTCACAACTAAACAATTTCCTATCGAATAGATACTGACACATGCATAGATAACATCTCACTAACTAACTTCCAAGTAAGAGGAAAAATACAAATGGGTGGATCAGGGATCAAACAAGGTTGAGGCTGATCTAGAACAAACAAAACTCATATTTGTGATAACAACATCTGAGGACTCCACATACGGTCTCTCTAGTATCACATACAACTGGAGACCGCCACTAGAATGACCACTATTGCTCTAGCCTCCACCATGGGAAAAGCCACCCTGTGCCCCACTGATCTCAAAGGATGAAAGAGCATAGAAATAATCTGAAGTACACCCTTATAAAGGAATGGTCTGGAAAAATGACTAACAACCCCACACTCAAAACTCAACTCTGCCGACCCACCCTGATGAGAACCACATCCTGAACTAGACTGACCTCCCCAATAAAAAGACCTAACAACTCAAAAAGACTGGCTTGAAGGAGGCGCACTAAAACCCTACTGAGGAGGCTCAAAAACCTGAAGTGACACTTGAATTGGTCTACTGAACTGATTGTGGGTGTACTACTGTTGCGTATGGCCCCCAGAATGGGACCCACTATAACCACTCTGCTGTCTCTGCCTTTCTCGTTATGCTGACACGACTAACAATTGAGGTATCTATAGACTTTGTATGGTCTATAACTTCCGTAAACGTACGAACTTCCAAAACTAATAATGTACCCACATCACGGAGTTTATCCCCCAATTCATAGGCAAATCTATGAAACTTGCTCTATCTTAGAAGGCATGAATTCAACCCTATAAAATGATAGCTTTTGAAAATGGGTTTAATACTCCACTACTGACATCGAGCCCTTCTCTAAATATCTAAACTCCTTTCTCAGGCCATCTCGCTCATCTTTGGAGACAAACTTCCTCATGAATACCTCGTAGAACTCACTCCAAGTCAGCTGAGGCGACCTTGTTCATCTGTAAGTTATCAAGGCTCTCCACCACTTTTTTTCCACACCACATATATGTTAGGTGGTGTAGGAAACTCTATGTGCCTCACGAATACTAAGGTTTATCAATTTTTCCTTACACTCAGCTAAGAACTTGTGGGCACTCTTTGTCGGAACTATCGTGAACCTGGAAGGATCCAATCTTAGAAACCTCATCAGGATCTTCTACTCTGAATCTGTCATAGTAGGCCGAGGTGCCATAAAAAGAGCAATAATAGGAATAGGTAGCACATGAGCAGGAATAAGGGCTGCTACTGGATGAACTTGAAGAGGTAGAGGAGGAACTGAAGCTACTGGCGGTACCCTCGAACTAGAAGTACCTACAACTATCCCTTGGGAAAAAGCTTATTCCCCCTCTATTAGAGGACCTACAAATGCACTGAGTAACTGCTAGAGAATAGTGCGAACATTTAGACTAGACGGTAGAATTGTCGCTGCCCGGGTTTCTAAAGTCGGCACTAGAATTGTAGCCTATAGAGGTGTCATAGTCTGGACCTGAGCTAAATCCCTAGCCCCTATGTTGGAGGGATCTCCATCATCTACAGGAGTAGATCACTGGTGGTCTATTTGTGGAAAGAAGAAGCCAACAAGTGATACTTCTAGGGAACTTTCTAGGATACATGCATGACACAGGATTCGAAAAGAGATTCAAGTTCCTACATGCCACCATAGACTCATAAAGATAGGTCACAGATCTCCTAAACATTGGCTCTACATACCAACACCATTTGAAACCGAGGCTCTAATATCGATCTGTCATGAATCAATTTTTTGGATCATAATGGAACCTACTATCTCACTAATAGATAAGCAACCTTGTAGCCTTAAGCTGAAGCAGAGGGATACCATGTCAATAATGGGATGCACAAGTACAATAGAATGAAGTAAAAGAAAGTAGATGAAGTCAGAGATGCAAAATAATACATAAAAGAAATCAACTAACCCCTTATGACCCGGTATCGGTGTATATACAAAGCCACTAAGTACAAAGTACAAGTACAAGTCTATAATACAATCCTATCTCCGAAATACAAAAAAAAAAAACAAATACAAAGCTGAAGAAAGAAGAACAACTAGATGTCCAAAGATTACCCTGTATCTTTGAAGGCAAAGTAGTGAGGAGGAAAAAATAACTAATAGCTAATCAATGTCGGGTGCTAGTACTCAGATCTATACCAGGGGAACACAAGTGCAGTATTAGTACAAGTTGCCAAAGCAACAAGTACCCAGTAAGCTTTGAGGTCCCACTAGGCATAGGTAGTGAGCAATAAGAATACGAGAAATGAGACTAGACAAGAAAGAAAGAAACAAAAAAATATAGCCACATAGAAAGGAAGGAAAGAAGTAGATATGCATGGTTACGCTAGCTAAAACACCGAAAAAAAACTCAGGTAGGAGAGAAAGAACGTACCCAAGGTGCTTGAAACAATACAAAAATAGCAATAGTAAATCAGACAAGACAAATTGCAAAGGTACTAAAGGGACATGGGTGGTATACTGGTAACCTCAAGACATGAAAGAAGATGCTACAACAAATAGATCCACATATAAAATCCCACCAGGTAAGGATAATCGGTAAGGAATAGAAAATGACTAGTTGTAACAGTAAGTAAAGTCGTCCAACAAGTACCACTATGCTCCTCCCCCATAAGAATTGCAGGGTACACAGAAGGCACGCTCTCTCATCGGCATCCCATTTTATTAGGAGTAAATACAGAAAAACAAGTGTAGAAAAATAAACACAAACACAATGATGTAACAGTTCTTGTGCACCTCCTGCTCTGGAACTCGTAGGCCCAATAGGTAGGACCCATGGAAGGGATTAACCCCATATATCCCTGCTACAACCTACACTCTTTTTCCAATTGCATGCATCCTATAGGAAGGGTCTATGGAGGTATGTGAACCCCATATAAATCTCTAAAATCAAAGTAACCTCACATCCCAATATCACATTATCTCAGAGTCTCATAATATGGCATATAATTCCTTGGTATAACGATCTCATCATATCCATAATCTCGACAACTCAGGATGCCCCAAACCATAATATAACAGTAATATCAAAGTCTTTAAATAAGTAGGCGTGATAAGTATTGAAAATTTGTACTTACTGCCATGCAAAGTTAGACTCAAGTGCCAGCGACTGTACTCACTATCAAACTAAATCAAGTTCATGTCCAGCATAAGTAGTCAAATGATAGTACCCGATCCCAGGGTGCGAAAACTGGTCTAAAATAAGGAGAAAAATGTAGTACCACGTGCTCGGTATGCAATCGAGTCTAAAACAAGTAGAAAAGTCACTTATGTTATTTTTATCATTAGAAAATCCCATTTTATTCCAGTATTAGCCAATTTTGTATTTTATATAAAAACCAACCCCCACAGCCCAACAGTGTTAGCAAGCAGGGTGATACCATCCCCAACCCAAATGCACTCTTAGAGACATAGCTCGATGGCTCTCATGTTGTATGAATGTAGCAACACAAGTATCATCTATAGCTAACCTATGTCCTGTATAGGCTCGACTAAGCTACAACTAGTAGCAGAAGACACCATACCAAACCCAAGGGCAAAACCCAAAATCCAATCAATACAATGACGTTCTCCTACTTCAAGAGTCACCCTACGACCATCATAAATCCAGTACTTGGTCAAGGCATCTTATAGCACAGAAAGATGTATGAAAGGAAAGGGACAAAATAGGACAGGAGAAAAGGACAAGGGTCCCAGTATCAACCTAGAGACCTAACCCAAAGAATTTTAAAATGCTTAATTAGGCACTTCAATAGTGGACACCACCTGGTCTATGGAGCTAAAAGGGTAGAAAAGTGATGGAGCAAGAATAATCTCTGAAGAACTCCCCTCACTAGATTGATGAATCCTCAATAGATTCTTCAGTTAGAGACAGATAGAATTAAGAAAGAAATGGGTAAAATGACTAAAATTTTGATGGAGTGATGTTTATATTTTTGGGTGCAATAAGGTACGATCGCGCTTCACCGTCGTGATCGGGCTAAAGGAAGAGAAGAAGGCTTAACACGATTGCATTCTAAGAGCACAATTGCATAAAAGAAGGAAAAAATAAGGTTTACCATGAGCATAATTGCACAAAAGAAGGAGAAGAGAGAAATATTGCGATCTCATCATAAGAGAGAGATCGTGCTGAACACCTGGAACTATAGATTTTTATGCAACATCAGAATTTCCAAACAAGGGAACATAGTCAAAATAGATCCCAAACATAATAAGTCGGATATGCATCCAGGACAAAAATATATTTCAGACTCAATAGAATCACTGAAATGACCAAAAAAAAGGTCGTTTGAGAAAAAAGAACCCCCAAACCAAAGAGGATGAAAAGGATCAAATTTCTTATTTCTCTACACGGACCCTAAAAATGAGCCCAGACACCTCCGAAAGTGCACCAATGACCCAAGTAGCCCAAAATTACCATTTTGGAGCTGATGGCAAGGTTAGATTTTTTATCTGACACTCCGATCCTTGAATTTTGACCAATGTCAAATATTTCATTATTAACCAACTGAGAACACACAAAACAAGCTACGCTCACACTGAAAGCTTGTGAAACCTAACTAGGGGTCCACATGGGCCAAAATCCATGTTACAGAGCTAATGGAACTTTCAAAATTTGATTTTGAGTTTGTCTTGAAGGAAAGTTGACTAAATTAAACGAGAACCTAAATTTAGGCTCTAAAACATGGAATTCAAGATAATTCTCAATAGAACCGCTAGGGAGTTGGACTATCGAACCCAACATGTCATAAATTACCTAGAGCAGCTATCGGAAAGATCTAGCATATAAGATATCATGTAAAACACAGAAATGACCATAAGGGTCATTACAATGTATCACGAAAAAAATAGAAAAATCAAGATGAGATTCATACAAGAAAATCTAAAATAATTTTAAACGACAATGCTTAAGTGAAAATGTTTGACTTAGTATATTTTTATATGATTTATGAGTATCCAATAAAATAAGTGAGTTGAATATAATGCAAAGTTATAACGACTTTATCATGATTTATAGTCACCATTCTAAGATGTACTTTTAATATTTTCTTGTTTGTAACTTTAAAATTACAATGACTCGATATATGAATTATGAGTAATTGATTAGTATGACATAGATGTTACATATAATATGAATTCATTTCATTTTGTCAAAAGTTGCACTCCAGTATTATGAAAATGTATGTTTTTAATCTCTTCTTTTTAAGTTTTGAAATTATGACAATTCGATGTGATGTGTGACTACAAGAAGACAACTATACTGAATATAATATAAATTAGTTGCATTGTTTTGTTGTGAATTGCGAATTGGAATGGCACTTATATCAACCCTCCATGATAGGTAATCCAACACCCAAAAAAATATAAAATATAACTACAAAAAATATAAAGAGATTAAGACAAAAGACAGAGAGCAAAACATCCAAATATAACAATTTTAAAATCGGGCTATCACTAGTACATTATATCTAAGTTTGAATACAATACATCAACTGAATAATCTGAACTACACAAAACTAAAAATAAGGATAGCCCGAAGGCGCTTCTACGCATATAAGTATCAACCTTGATAAACTTTAGAAAGTCTCAAACTCAACTGATGAAGGAAGTTAGAAGAGCTCGCCCTTGAACATACACAAAAATATGTAGAAAAATAAGAGTGAGTACAAAATTCACGTGTATTCAGTAGCGTCCTTGACTGGTCCTAAAATAAAATAATGATGATGACCACCTATAAACTCAAATTCCTAAAACTATAATTGTACTCGCGAAATAATAAGCTACGCTAGAAGACAAATGCCTGCAATACAAATAGAACAATAGTAACTCCATCTAGCACGAATAAATCATCATTCAGTAATCAAGAGGACATAGATATCTAAAATTAGCACTGACAAGGGAATTCAAAGGAAAATAACGTATAATCATATATTTTAGGTAAACTAGGGATCCTAATTAGTGAATCTTTAAGAAAGTCCCCAACACTAACTGAGAGTCATAATTCACCATAAAATATGTGTCTCAAGTCAAAAAGAGTACAAATGACACAATCTCACCGAAATCTAAATCAATAATCATCCAATCAATTCAAGTATAGAAATCACATGCAATGAAATGCACAGTCAACATGATGCATGCTTTCTATAATGTACACACTTATTTTCTATTTGAGGATAGACATGACCCATGGGGACTTCATGGGGGATATTTAAGCCATGAACAACCTATCGCCTCACACCCCCGAAAACAAACCATACTCAGTTTGCAAGACTATACAACCCATAATCCAAGACCTCTTAGGTGAGGCAAATAAACTAGGATAAAAATTACAGTGTTTGCGGGTCTTCTAACAGACTCAGTATTCATTGAGAAATCATACTCTGTTCTTGATAGACTTAGTAGATCTTTGTGCGTTAGCTGAGCTCCTATCAGACTCAGTAGATTTTGTGTATTTACTGAGATCCTAACATACTCAATAGTTGGTGTGAGGCTAAGATCTAGAATAGGCTTAGCATTTGAGGATTGAGTTCTTGTAATAGGATCAATAATTTTGTAACAAATTGTAACACCGAGTTGTTCAAAACTTAATAGAGGAAAAGATTAAAATAGTAGAAACCTCTTGCAACATAAGCTTGGAATGGATTACGGCTCATTTTGATCCCCAACTAGTATAAAATATCATGTGTACATTTCCCTTTCTGCGTAGCTCTTTTATTGTGTATTCATTAAAATATAGTAACAATCGACTGAATCTACAAGAGAGTCGACTAACAGAAAAGAAAATTTGCACTTCACCCCCTCTTACACTTTTAGCGAGCACCTTGTAGTTGATCAAACAAGCCAATGAATCCTAGGAATAAGATATTTATTCTTGACTGTGGCCATGTTAAGCTAATGATAAACAATGCACATAAAGAGGGAACCATCTTTCTTATGCACAAACATGACATGGGCACCTTAGGGAGACACACTGGATGAACCCCGTTTCTAAGAGATCATACTAACTAATCTTTTAACTCCTTAGGATCAGCTAGTGCCAATTTATATGGAAAAATGGAAATACACTGAGTATCTAGACTGGGGTCTATCCCGAAGCCTATCTCTCTGTCAGAAGGCAATCCAAATTTAGGAAAAACATTAAGAAACTCTCTAACGACTAGATAACTGAATATCAGAAGTCTCGAACTTAGAAACCAGAACACGAACCAGATGATAGATTCACCCCTTAGAAGGTATCTATCTGTCCTTCAAAGAGGAAATGAACTTAACCTTAGAAACAGCTATACTAACCTCCTACTCAACAACAAGCTTATCAAGAATTTGACAACGAACAACTCTAGTCCTACAATCGACCACAACATGACATGCATGGAGACAGTCTATGCCCAAAATAATGTCAAAGTGTCACGACATAATTTGTCGAATCATGATGGAACCTACTATACCACCATTAGAAGAATCAAATCCCGTAGTTCGTAGCCAAATTGGAGGACTACTACAATTAATGTGGAAGAATATGAAAAGAATACACCCAAGACCCGATGTCAATGTCAAACAAACCACTAGTATAGAACAACAAGGATGGAAAATATACAATAT
>JBDJHY010963947.1:0-14542 GCA_039654485.1 Withania somnifera
TATTTTCTTGGCTATTCTTCTACTTTACTGTAGTAGTCCTCCGCTTCGGCCACGGACTACGGGGTTTGGTTCTCCTATTAGTGGGTAGTAGGTGCCATCATGACTTCAAGAAATCGGGTCGTGACAACTACTCCCTTTAAGGTCTGTATTTTTGTTGGGTTAGTTGTCCATTATAAATGATTCATACCTATGTTTTCATCTATAGCGGCTCCTATAACTAGATTGACCTGTAAGGAGTTTCCTTTTCGGTGGTATGAGGATTGTGAGGCCAGTTTTCTAAGACTTAAGGAATTTCTCACTTCATCACCAAAATTTCCACATCGAATTGAGGTCTAGCCATATACAGTTTATTATGATGACTCTGGTATTGGTTTGGGATGTGTTTTGATGCATCAAGGTAGAGTTATTGTGTATTCTTCGCGCTAGTTCAAAATTCATTAGCGTAACTACCCCACATATGATTTGGAGTCATTTGTGCTAGTCTTCCTGCTCAAGGTCTTGAGACATTACCTTTTGGAGTTCACTGTGAGATTTTTACTGATTATCGCTGCCTATACTATATACTGATCCAAAGAGAGTTCAATATCTACAATAGGAGATGGATCAAGCTCCTGAAAGATTATGATATTAGAATTTTGTATCATCCAAGCAAAGAGAATGTGGTTGCAAATGCCTTAAGCCAAAAGGTTGTTAATATGGGAAGTTTGGCTTCCATCTAATCTTTAGAGAAACTGTTAGCCTTAGACATTTAGTCATTGGCTAAACATTTGGTCTAATTATAAGTATCATATCCAAGTAGGGTCCTTGCATATGATGAGGCTATACCTACTCTGTTTGATTAGAACTGATAGCGATAGTACAAGGAAAAATCCATAGTTTATATTTGAGAGTGGGTTCTAAGGGGTGATTATAGTTGTGCATCTTTAGACCTTAATAGTATACTGTGGATGGGTAGTCATATTTGTGTTCCTAGGGTGGATGAATTGATTCAAACTCTTCTTTGTAAGGCCTACTATACTAGATACTCCATACATCTGGGCATCACAAAGATGTGCAGAGATTTGATACACCACTATTCGTGGCATCATCAGAGATCGAATGTTACAACATTTTTCTCTCGATGCTTAAACAATAATCAGTGGAAGTTCGAGCACCGTAGACATGGGGTGTGTTACACGGCACCCTATCCTTGAGTAGAAATGAGAGAGTATTATGATGTATTTTGTTTCTGCACTCCATCATACTTCCATAGGTCGTGATTGTATATGAGTGACCATGTATCAATTGATCAAATCCTCCTACTTTTTACCGACTTTGTCATGTTGGAATACTGAGAGACTTGTCTTTTATGTTAGGCAGATTTTATGTATGCATAGAGTTCTAGTTTTGATTATATCAAACCCAGGTACGTAGTTTACTTAACGTTTCTAGAGGAATGAACAATGAGAGATAGTGACAGAGATATCCATAAGCATAACTTTTCACCCGTAGAGAGACGTGCAGTCGCAGTGCAATATTCAGGTACTCCAAGATATGCTTTATGCTTTTCTTTTCTATTTTAGGGGTAGTTGGGATAAGAATTTGGCTTTGGCAGAGTTTCGTTACAATAACAGTTACCATTCAGGCATCCAGATGGCACCATTGAAGGCTTTATATGGCAGGCATTTCATATCACCAATTTTTTGGCACTATAGTGTTAAGATCTTACCAAAGACTTTTGACTTGATTTGATATGCCAACGAGAGAATCCAGATTATTTCAAAAAAATTACAGGAAGCACAAAGCCGATAGAAGATCTATGCAAACCATAGACACAGACCTCTAGAGTTCAGTGTTGGTTACATGATATTCTTATAAGTTTTTCCTATCAAAGGAGATATGAAATTTGGTTGTAGGGGAAATCTCAGCCCCAGGTTTATCACGCCATATAAGATTACATAGAGGACCGATAAAGTTTTATGTAGGTTATTCCTACCTTCAAAAGTAGCCTATGTGCATCCGGTGTTTCATGTTTCTAAGCTTTGTTGTTATGTGGTGGATACCTCTCATGTACTTCATTCTGGGTTAGATTAGCTGGATAACTAATTGACTTATATTGACCATCTCGAGATCATTATTGACAGAGATGTGAGATGACTTAGATACAGAGATATTTTGATTATGAGGATTTGTTGGACTCAGCGCCCAGTCGAGGAGGCTACTTGGGATATGAAGAGGGATATGCGAGCCCATTACCCCTAATTATTTGAGCCTCCATTTACTCCCTTCTTTCCATAACTTTTGTAGATTGAAGTTCCTATAGTAGGTGATATAGTAATGACTCTCGAGATTATTTTTGCATTCTCGCGATTCTTTCATACTTAGAGCATTTTTATAACTTCCCTAACTCTTTGATGACTTCCTGGGATTTATTGGTTGGGTCCCTGGTAGTTTTATTGTCTGATTCCTTTATAATTATGGCCTTTTCAGTGTATACTCATCTTATAAGGGACCACATTGGCTTTTTGCCGCTTCTGTTTAGTTCCGAATATCGATGATATGAAGATTCCATATAGGGGTTGCTGAAATCATACCCATTTTTATTTCGTAATGATTTTTGATCATTTTTGGAACCCCAACACTAGTACTCAGCATGATCACGATAATGGGACACGAGCATGCCAATGTTGAGATTTTCCCTTTAGCACGATCACTCTAAGGCAATGCGATCGTGCATTACCTAGTCTATTACCCTTAGCAAGATCACGTTGGAAGGGCGCGATAGAGCCACAACCTGATATCCTATATAAATTCCTTTTCTTAATTTTTTGGACAAAAAATTCCTTATCTTTAGAATTCTCTCAACGTCCAACTCCTGAAATCATCATATTGGAGGGGTTTTAGGCAAATTTGGTTAGTAGAAACTCAATTTCGTGGTTCTACGCTTCTTTTTATCAGGTAATTATTTTCTTTAGCTTTAGTCATTATGTTTTCTATTGAACATAACCTCTTGGGTCTTATATCTTAAAATTATATAGTTTTTTAAGCCCTATTTTATACCATATGATGTATGAGTTATGATCTACATGTTGGTATAAATATTTCCTTTTTCCAAGGTATTAGGATTTATGAACCAGTTTTAGTTTGGAATTTGACCCAGCTATTTACATAGCAATATGGGTCTTGTTTTTCTCATCTTGACATATGGGTTATGTTTTTGCTGGCCTCACGTGATTTTATGCTTCACATATGATTTTAGATGTTTTACATGCTATTCAATGATATTGCCATAATCCAAGTAGGATATAGTCTACTTTTTTCATATTGGTAATAAAGCACTAGCTTGGGGATGTGATTTTTTTTAGTCCCCAATATGCTTCTTGTTCTTCTGTCCTATGGCCTACGTAGATGGCTTGTAGCTTAGCTACTTACCCTGGAGCTATATCAGTGTACCCGCGTGTTCAATGCTAATTCTAGAATGTAGTGTGGCTGGGGGAGGAGTAATACCTTTGGTGCGTATTGCTATAGGTTGATTCTAGAATATAATGAGGTTTTTGGGAGGGGATTATACTAGTAATTAGAGCTAGTAGCTATCCCATGATATAAGATGGTGGATTTAGTGCAGAACTAGGTAGGCTAATTATTCTGTGTTCTACCTTAGTTTTTGTGTGTGATTAGAGTATGTGCAGCCCCCTTTCTGGGTAGTTAGCAACCTTTGTGTGATGATATTGTGTCCTAAATCATTGCAAGACTAGAAGTGAGTTGTATAAGACTGTGCTATGATTTCTCCATGTCTTCCACTATATTGGTGTGTACCGGGCCCTTAACGGGCACCCGCTGAGTAGTTGTGGCATCCTTGGTGTGAATTCCCATGGCTTGGTTTTGTAAGTTTATTAGGAGATGATGTACCTTGTGACTAGGGCGTCGCAGTCATCCTATGAATTCCGGTTAGCAGCTGCAGTCCAGTTTAGCCTATTGATTGGTTTTATATAGCAAGCATGTATTAAACGTTTTAAAAGGTAACTTGATTTTGATAGACTAATAACTGGAAACTAATCTCATATATACTTATATTTTCCATAACGACACTCATAAGCAGTATGAAACTATTTTCACATAGAATATTAGTCTATTTTCTCACCATAACTGTGATTCATGGATACCGCATACACGGAAAAAGTTGGGTATTACAGAGATTTGGATTTTTTCTTACATGGATGGATGTGAGTTTCCACTGGAATATGATACACATGATAAGCCTGAGTTTTATCTCTTTGGCCCTAATTACTATGGCACTGATTTGTTCTTTATGATGAATTATGTATGTGGGATTCGATCTGACCACAAACCCTCTGACTTGGGTCACCATGCCTGGGATATGTACATGACCAAAGTAGGGTACTGGGGTAGGTTGGGTAAGTATACGAGGAAACTTCCGTAGTCTGCTCTTGATAGATTTTTGTACCATGGGAGTGTGTACGAACACTATTTATCTATCAACACCCTTATACATTGCATCATTTTATGTTTGATTGTATTATTCAGGGCTTAAAGGGGGAGAACCTTTTGGGTTACTTGTTTTCCTGAGTGTACCAACCGGTAGAATAAGGTGCCGCCCTAGTTTATTTGTTAGTAGACTTTGTTTGTTCCCTTCTTTTTATGATTAGTACTATACGTGCACTTACTATACATGTTGTTAGCTTAGCTTGTTAATGGTTTTGTACTCTCTCATAGGGTCTTCCTTGTGCCAGTCATGTTGTATCTCCAACTATGTGTCATGTTTGGATATTATCTACTTGTGGCCTAGGGTCTAGGCATCACAACATGATAGTGAGTCCCTTCGTAGTTTCTAGCTGACACTACTCATACTGATAGCTTACCCTACATTGTACTTAGTAGTTATTGCTGCATTACTTGTTTGTTGTTGTACCTTGTGTGCCTCTACTTTATTTTCTTTTGATCACTCTATAACTTTCTTATGCTTGATTTTTCCTGGTCGGCCTATAATTCCTACTAGGTACCTGTTGTATTGGTGATAATTGGCAGTGGTTCTTTGTTGATAATTTCCTAGTTGGACATGAACTTTTGGTGATAATTAATTACTTTGATTTCCTATTTTTATTTGGTTTCTTCTGAGGAGTTAAATTTTGTTATCACCTCTATGCTTGTATCTATCATTTCATTTAATTATAAATGGTTGGATTATGATTGATTAGTAGCTTGATTTCCAAAGGATTGTGGTTAGTACGACGGGGAAGTTGGTGCTTGCCACCACTATGTTTCAAAGACGTTCCAAGGATACTTTTTGGGTATCCCTTTTTTATTCTAGTACTCATTCTTTGCTTTCTACACTTTTATAGGTATAGATCCTGGAATGTTGATCATCTCCATCCAGATCAGGTCTGAGGTTCAAGAATTTGAGAGTTGAGATAACTTCCTTGTTCATTTAGTGGAAGCCTAAACTCTTTATGATTTTGGCTTATATCCTATTTGAGGATATTTGAGATATTTGAGACTATGTATTTATTTCTTCTTTGTATCACTCCTTATTTAAGAGCTTGTAGACAACTACAAAAATATATGAGTAGTCTCGTTAGTTGGATTTTTATACCTTTTTTTCTTCTTGCTGACTCATTACTTTCTATATATGTCCTTATATATCTATATAGGTGTACCTTTCTAGGTGGGTCGAGATAGATACCATCACTTGGGATCTTAGGTTATGAAAAATTGTTATTACAACTCTAGGTTTCATGGGTATCACAATTTTCAAGATAAATTTTAGTAGACTCTTATGGATCCTGGTAAGGATGTATGTTACTTATCTTCGATAAGATACATAACTTTTAGGAATTTTTCCCTTCATTCTTTGGTTTTTATCTTGCGTTGAATCCATTTGTTTATTAAGATTTTGTTTTTCTATGGAAGATGGCGAGGAGCAAAGTTGCAGCAAGAGATAAGGTCATTCTGTCTCCAATGAGGGGACAAGCTACAACATGGGGAAAACAAATAGCCTGCGATGCTACATAGTGTAAAGTCAGGCCAGGATAGGCTCCCTTAATCTAAGGCTTTTTTTGCTAAGGAACAGGCAACCCCTGATACTATTACTACGTCGCAACTTTAGGATACATTAATTAAAGAAATAGTTTTTTTTAGAGATTTTGGCACCTTCTTGGGGTACAGTTGGCACACCTTGAGGTTCACAGGGTGGAATAGGGTCTCATACCCCAAACTAACAATTGATTTTATTATACATGATCAGGTGGGACAATAACCATTAGCTCACAGAGATGAATGTGTACAATTATTGTGTGGGGTATCTCCGAGAGTGATTAGGGTACAGTATCAGAAGAGGGGTAGCACCAATATGAGATGTTTATAAAAAAGGATTTTCCCCAGTCCTAAAGTGGGGAGCCAGGGAAGACTACAAGTTCTTAGCCACTTGCCTTGAGTTATTAGAGTGTGTGAGTCTAGCAACCTCACATAGAGTTACACTCATCCTTATTATTACATAGACTAGCTCGAAAGTAGTGGTGGTATTATGTGTAGGACAGACCAGAGGATCTTCTCTAGTCACTTGGGATGAGTTTTCCAAGGCCTTCTATGATAGATACATTCCCTGAAATGTGAAAGATGATAAAAGACGCCGATTTAGGAGTTTTACATAGGGTGATATGATTGTGGAAGAGTGTGAGATTCATTTTCGTACCTTATCTAGTTATACTAGTTCAATTCTCACCAATCCAGTCAAGAGAATTCATCAGTTTATTTGTGGGTTTATATATATAGTTTGTATGGTTGTGTTCAAATATTCCCATGGGAGGCTAAGATTATAGAGAGAGAGGAGTTGGGGGACACGAGAGACAAGAGACCTTGCTCATCTGGCTAATTTTCAGGTTTTTTATCTCCCAGAGGGATTCGCTAAGAAGGATTGGATAATTACATTGACAGAGCCTGGTTCAGGCTATGATATAGACTTGAGAGTGGCTATGCTAGTCATGGATATTTCAGCCCTATATAAGGTTCTCACGGTTATCAATGGAGGAAACCAGGTTATAGTGGTATTCCCATTTATTAGAATTGTCGTAACAGCCTATGGTTCCCCTGTCTTGTTATAATTATGAAGATCCAGGTCACCCATTAAGGAAAATCCCACATAAGGGTTAGAGAGGTCCCTAATCTAGTTCTCATTATCCAGCTAGAGCAACGATACCTCCAACGAGAAGTTAGTATATAGAATAACCCAATAGAGGTTTTCGGACCTTCGATAGTGGTGATGTTAGATCTATTTTTATGATGGGTTTTGGTAGAGAGCTCTTTTTCATAGAACAAGGGGTCATTATTATGCATTTTTTTGCGACGACCAATCATTGAGATCTTTAATGTACTAATTACAACTATTGTTCCAATGTGCCACCAGCCTACATCAATCTTATTTGATCGTAGATATAATTATTCATATGTGCCTATGATCAATGTATTCAATGTGATCCTAAACTACTTAATATTCTTAATTTAATCCAACAATATGATATTTATATAAATCTTTGATCAGAAAATCAAAACATATTGAGAGAATTTATATATAGCCTGAAACTGATCCTTTCTTTATAAGTTTAGCATATACTTGAAATATTGTATAATACATATAACTCATGTTTAAAAACCAAAACATACTGAGAAATCGTGCAACCATAAAGGAATACAACCAACAATAAAACTAATATAAAAAATATAACTCTTTA
This sequence comes from Withania somnifera, assembly GCA_039654485.1. Lineage (NCBI taxonomy): Eukaryota > Viridiplantae > Streptophyta > Magnoliopsida > Solanales > Solanaceae > Withania > Withania somnifera. The sequence continues at coordinate 7,725 of JBDJHY010963947.1, forward strand.
TTGAAAAAAATTGACTAAAAAAATAATATCATTCTAAGACGTAAATATACTTTTTATACTATGACATAGTCATGGAAAATCATGATAAATATTGCAAAATATGCTTATGATCATAAAAAATATCATATAAGACTAAATTTAAAAGATATGACATATTTGAGTAAGAACCCAAACTCATGGAATCATGGAACTTATATTGAAAGTTGCAATTTGGAAATGAGAGTAAAAGTAATTCTCTCATTAAATACCTACATAACTGATTTGGAGCTTTTCTCCTAGAAATTTTGATGAGGAACTTTGAGATTTCTTTACCTTGAAAGGAACCTCTAAGCTTGAATTGAGAGAGGGTTTTCTAAGTTTGAGATTTAAGAGCTTAAAAATGAAGATTTTGTCTATGCTTGGGTATGTGTAGTACCCCTAGGGGAATCTAAAATGGCTTAGTATTAGGTCTGTAACATATAGGAAATGACTAGAATAACCCTACTTAAATTCATGAATTTTTTTAAGAGAAACCAATGGACCATATATGGTCCAGGGTTTTGACACCATAATCTGTAGGTTGGATTACGAACTGAGCCTGAGACATAGACTATAGTGCAAATTATAGGGGAATAGTATGGTTTGTGATATGTATACTAAGGTCCTTACTCTTTACCGTGGTAATGAAGACTATATCACACTAATTTGAGAGCTCCATAGTACAGACACCACCCATTTTGTAATCCTAATACTACAGTCTGTGATTTACCTGTAAATTATGCTGAATGTACCATTACATGTAAACATTATGGTATGTATTCTTTATACTATTGTCGGTAGTACAACACCTACATTAAGCCTTCATCAATTTTCAATTTTCCCAAGATTACAATCACGACCCATAATTCAGTCGTTATGGAACATTTCCTAATCCTATATGGACAAGTAATAAAAATAAAATCCATAAAAGATAAATACAATATAATGAATTAGTAAGAAGAAAAGAAGGTATAGAACAAAATCCAATTAGTAAACCTCCCAAAACTTGGAGTCGAATGTACAAGATGCAAAATAGATAAATATAAGAGTGATACAGTAAGGTCTTAATATCTCTAAAATCTCAATAAAATAGAACTAAAGACATCATATAATGTACATCCATGATGCATGTCGGACTACAAGCAGTTACCTCTAGACTATCGATAATCAACCTTGAATCGTGATATGGGATAAGAAAAATCAAGTTGATCTAGGCTCAGAACCTATACCAGTGTATAAAAATAAGGGATGGAGATTAAAATAAACAATAAGTACTTAGTGAGTATCCCTGGCTGGACCTAAAGCAATGAAGCGATGAAAACCACTACCTGACAACCCAACAGTAATCCTTTGATGAAACTAAGTCATAAAAAAATGTCATGCAAAAAAAAAAAACCATCATAGAAAAGCATGTCATAGGGAAAATAGTAATAAAATTAACTACTTTGCATAAATAAAATAATAATATAGAATCAAGTAACGAAATATCAACACAATGTCCACAAACTAGTATTTGTAATAACCCTAAAGGTTATTTTTTGGAATTATCATTAAATTAAAATTTTACTCTTCCTAATAGTTTTCTTTGGTTATTTTATAGGGTTTGGTTTGGAATTAGTGCTAAAAAATATTAAATTTTGAGAATCTATTAGTGTTTTGAGGCATTTATATTGAGATATATGAGTTTTTGGTCTAAAAAGGGATTTTTTTCAATTGAATTAGATCCTGAATATGGAAGTATATCGATTAATACCATTATTATCAATTATACACTTTTCATATTGACTATAACTCATTTGATGGGATAGCATTAGTATTAAGGCCAAAGTTTAAGTTTGGTAACTTTTGATGATATAGCATTAAAATTAAATTATTTCATACTTGTTGGATCTGGTAGGTCAAATCTAGTCTATAAGGAGGTTTTTATAGTGTTCCATGAGTTCCATATATATTTTGATACTTCCAAAAAAAGTTTGTATTTTATTGATACTGGGTATATCCGATCACGGAGACCTAGGATGCCTATTTTAATGATTAAAATATGTTTGTAATGTTTTTTACACTCAAAAATCATAAATTTTTTGAGTTCATTGGATCCCATTTGTGATTTGAAAGCCAAATGAAAGTTTAGACAAAACTAGGACGAAGGAGAGTAGTGGTCGTACCCTAGAGGTATGGTCTGTCCCTATGATCATTCAAAGCACCATAAACATATTCAAGGTTTGGTATGGACCTTACTAGGGAAGGAATATTCCCCCCCCCCCCCATCCATTCCCCAACACTTGAGAAAATTTTTGTTTCCTGATAAATTTTTAATAAAGGGTAGTTCGGTGTTTCACATACTCCCTTGTTTATATGCAAGCCTAGCTCGACTTTAGCCTCATTTTTTAAAACTCTAAAACCATTATTAAAAACCCTAGGAGATACTTTATCATTTGGGGAGATTCAAACAACAAATTTAAAGGAATTCAAGACCCTTAGTAATATTTTACCCTGAATACATATTATTCATGAGATTATAAATATGGGTTCATCTTTATTTCTTATATTTGGAAAGAATCATTTTGGGGGTTTAAGACCCATATTTTTATGAATAAAATCGATAATTGAGTTAGAAAATTGAACCCATATTGTGATTTAAACTTGATATTTACAAAAGATGTGGGTGACTTGAATTTAATGAATACCTTAAAATTTTACAAAGGGTTTTTGGGAGATGTTTTGGACCCATTTTAAGGCTTTCAATATGGTTATTGTATATAATAATTTATTATGGAAAATTAATTATTTTAATTGAGGCATGACTCAAATGCAAGTCACCCGCATGATTACATTCTTATTTCCTTAAGGCAAGTGGAGGTTTGACTCAATTACAAAGCTATGTCAAATTCTTGTTGTGTATTGTTTACTTATAATTAGTATTCATGGGGAGTTTTTTGAGGTATTCATATCATTTAGTGATGAATGTTCACCTGGTCTCTACAGTCAAGTATGAAGGATTAAAAAACCAACTTTTAAAATTGGGTAAATGTTTGGTTATTTTAGTATCTCTAAGTGAGTAAGGATTGATATGGGCTTGTAGTTCCTGCGAAATGCCTTTTTATATGTTATTTTCTCCTTACTTTAGATTTTTCACATGACAGGATTTGGTTTAATTTTTGTGCAAACATATTTGATTAATTGTTTGTGTGGAGAACTGACTTACTTACCATGAATGGTTTCTATTTTGATATTTACACCCTCAAGTGGCCTATCCAAACTTAACTTGATTCCTTTAGTAATGGATTCCTTGAGTGGGCTTCATTGTGCATTGGATAATAATGTCCTTGTTGTGATACGCATATGACATACCACTATTTACTTATATTTGAACATTGATTGAAGAGAATGTTTATGAAGCATAGGAAATGGAAATGACCAGGAGGAATGTAATTGTATGTAATGTGAAAGACCACAAATGATGAATGATTCTGGCATATTAAAGGTAATGATACATTATATGGAAGCCATGGATAACGTATTATCCTGACGTGATAAAGGTAATGATACATGATATGAAAACCATGGTTGACAAAAACTATGGTAGATGTATGATTCTAGCGCGGTAAAGGTAAAAACATGTGATATATGGTGATACGGCTGATACATGATTCTTGCACAATATAAGTATTGATATAGGAGTGCATTACACAATAAGTCATTGCATTGCATGAACATTGATTTTTCTATGAATCACCTCCATAATCTATTAACATGTCTTTGTAGGATGCCTTGTATCCTTGGATGCGATATTTACTAGTCTTAGTTAATTATTATATGAAGTGATGTTGTGAGTCTGATTAAATCTAGATGAGATTGGTATTATGAGATGCTTGAGATTAGTTTAGATTGCTAACTTAGTCTATTTTTATTAATGTCTATTCTATGAGTTTTTCTCAGTTACATAGGATTTAACCTTCCTACTATGGGTGACCATGTGGAATTAATACTAATCAAGGATATATGGACTCCGTATTAGAGGCCTTGACACAACAGTATGTGGTATTTTCCATGACTTTCAGAATGGACTCGAGAGGGAGGCTGCCTCTAGATGGCTTAAAGATAGAAGTGCACACTTGATATGAGTAGAGCACTTTCACTTGAGTTAACTTGTAAAGTTTTTCGATAAGGTGTTCATGGTAAATTAAATTATGATATAATGGATATCTTGGTTTTATTTATTCAATACTAGTTGTTTTCTAGTGTTTGTTATAGTTATCACCCCCACGCCCTATATCCATCCCTTACTTTTCATCATGAGATTTTATCTATGATTTGATCTGCATCTTGTAGTGTGTAGGATTCTTCTTGGCATGATTGGAGTACTCATTATTTTATTTGGTACTCTTCCCTACTTTCTATACTTGTGTAGGTTTAGAGTCTAGAGCAGTTTGATCACTTTTACTTCCAATCAAGTCCGAGGATTGTGAGTTTAAGGAGTCGAGGTAGCTATTTTCATCCGATAGATGCCTAAACTCTTTTTATTAATATAAAAAATATGATTTGAGGATCTTTACATTTGAGACTATATATTTCCTTATCTGCTATGTATTCCTTATTTAGAGGATTGTTACTGTGACAACTATATCTAGGTAGTTTTATATATGGATATTTATATTGTACCTTTTTTTATTCTTGTTGATTTATTACTTTCCACATTTACCTTTATAGAATTTTATAGTCTTACATCTCTAGGAAGGTTAAGGTACGTGCCATCACAACTTGGGATTTTGGTTTATGAAAGGTTTGTATCAAAGCTCTAAGTTTTAGAGGTCTCACATGTGAACAAGATAAAGTTTAGTAGAGTCTCATGGATTTCTACAGAGATTCTTGCCACCCATATTTGAGGTGCTATAGAATCTTTAGGAAGTTTTTCCCTTTATTCTTTCATTCTTGTCTTACGTTAAGTCATTTCATGTTTTATGATGATGTTGATTTATGGCAGATGGTGAGAACTATATTAGATGAAAGAGGAGAGACTAACCCTACTCCCATTGATGATACTAGCTAGGGGTAGGGGTCAGATACATACCTGAGCTAGAGGCTGCAAAGTTTCCCCTGTGCGAGGTTAGGCTAGGACAACCTCCTCGAAGCTAGAGATTTATGAGGTGAAGATATAGGTAAATTAAATACTTTTTCCACTCTATTACTTCATGCTTTCTTTCTTTGGGTAATGGTATGTTTGAGACTATGGCTCATAGAGGGGTCACAGCTGGTACACGTGAGGTTTTTAGGATGGTATAGGAGTACAGATTCTAGATCAGTAGCAGCAGGTTCCCATGGTTCATGATCTAGTGGGGAAGCATGGTTCTTTGATATATGTTTTTATACTTACTGGGTATCAGGTTACTGATTATTCTTAGAGTGGCCATGTAAAACAACGATTAGAGTCACTACGAGAAATTTAGGAAAATGGATCCTCTGACATTTCAAAGTCACAGAACGGATGAGGCAGTTGAGTTCCTAAATACCTGCCAAGATGGGTTATGTAATGACGCTCAAGGTTGTTTCCATGTTCTTGTGAATCTTTTGTTCTTAGAGCATTCTCGTAATTGCCCTAAGTCGATTATGACTTGTGGGATTGACAAGTTGAATCCCTAGAAGTTGTTATGGTTTAGTTCCTTTGAATTATGGCTTTTTGGGACTTAATTAGTTCATATAATCCCAAATATCATTTTTCATCGCTTCCATTTAGTTTTTGAATATCAATTATGTAAAGAATTCATATATGGAGTGTTAAAATTGGACTCCATTTCCGTTCCATGTGTGTTTTAAAAAATTTCTAAAATTTATCAAGGTTTGGTCCACATGTACTGATTTATCGGCCAAAGGATCGATAAATCGGTGGCCGAAAAATCATCCAATGCTGATAATCAACTAAAATAACTGATTTATCAGTCAGTCTATGCAAATATAAAAGTTTCTTTTCACTTGATTTTTATCATTTATTTCATAAAAATTTGAAGGATTCTTACATTTTATAGTGAGTTTCAAGTACTTTTAAAGGTGTTTTAGTCAAGTTCTAATATGTTGAAAGTCATTATAGTGGTTTTACAATCATATTTACTGAGTACTTCTTCATTTCCTATATTATATAAACTTTCCAAGCTTATATCTTCAATTTCTACCATTTAATTGAGCCCTGTTTTGTACTATATCATGTATGGGTTGTGCTCTATGTGTTGGTATGAATATTTCCTTTATTTGAGAAATTAGGGTCCACTAACCCCGTCTTTAGTTTGGATTTTAACCCTACTATTTATATAAAAATATAAGTCTTTTTTTACTGATATTGAGACCTAGGTTTTTGCTAGTCTCATGTGATCCCGAGCTTTGTACATGATTTTTGCATATTTATGCAAGCTTCTCAAGGACATCATCGGATTCCAGGTAGGTTATGGTCTACTTTCTTCAGACTGGTATTAGTATAGTATATGTATGGTAAAGAGCCATCTTAAGGATGGGATTTCTATTCGGACCCCTATATGCTTATTCTTCCAGTTTATGGCCTACTTAGCTGGTGCAATTGTTTCACACCAGTGGGAAATTCACTGGCTCCCATATGAAGACCCCCACCAATATATTAAGAATTTCTTGGAGATCAGTGATACTTATATTCCTACAAGAGTTTCATCTAATTACGTGAGACTCACGTTGTTTCCCTTCTCATTATTGGGGGAAGCCAAGAGGTGGTTATCTGTAGAACCAGCTAACTCTATACATATATGGGAGGACTTAGTAAGGAAGTTCTTGATTCGTTT
>JBDJHY010964058.1:0-14542 GCA_039654485.1 Withania somnifera
ATACAAGACGTCGCGTATTTATCATAAATGACCATAAGGGTCATTACGGATATGTGTCTAGTTTAGTATTCTTGGAATGATAGTGTGAAGAGTTATATTTATGTATTTCTTGGTGTTATTTAAATAAGAATTGATAAGTTTATAGAATATATATGGTGGAGCATCTTTGCATAAAATTGTTATTTTGGTTATCTCGGGTGGATATGAATTTAGGGGTGTGATTTCTGTAGACTAAGAGAAGGAGACTAGACTGTTAATTATTAGAGGAAGTAGTCAGGCACGCAAATTTGATATATAGGTAATGAAATGATGGACTTATAGATAAAATAGATCTAACAAAAGCATTCGCGGAGAGTTTAGTAGTTACGTGATTAGTGATGCCTAGATCATGTACAATAAAACAAGTTTAGACCAATTTAGAATTTGATATAAGTCCACAAACTTTGTATGGTTGGCCCTGATATAAGGGGGATATAGGAAATAAGATATCCAAGTTTAGTCTTGAGAACTAAATACTGATGCATTTTAGGTAGAAGTCATAGAGAGATACTAATTCATTCTCACTCTCATGTATTCCCTAAATTTTATTCATTATGATACCCTATGTATGTATTGATGTTGGTATTATTTCTATGACCCATGCTTATGTATTTTATCCAGATTCATGTACATGCTAAGTTCTTAGAATAAGAAGCACTAATTTCAGTACAACGACCTCAAACTTATTCCATAAAGTTATGACTTTCTAGCCTTTTGTTATATGAATGCTGATATATTCAGTCATGTTTGACAGTATGCTCAATCCAATGAATTAATGATATGTTGTTAATGTGATGGCTAGTAAAATTAAGATATGTCGATTCCATGTATAGACCAATCCTCTATTCATGCTCTATTCACACAATATATTAAGTATTCATGCCTATTGCACTTTACTTCAGACCCTTATCTTTTATGTCAAGGTTGTAACCAAATTACATCTAGATCGAAGGGTATACCTCTAGTTAATGATACTCGGTTATATTCCATGTTTAAAGTCAAGAGTTAGACCCTTATTTCAGATTTCTACGGTTTATGTTCATACTCCATTTCCCTTAGTGACTCTATTTATAAGATGGTAGATGGTAATGAAGGGAGATAATTAAAAGCTAAGATTGGAGTTAGTAAATCCTCAATTAGTCCTATCTTTGGGGTATTTGTGTCACCTAAGTTGGTAAGTATGATTGGAGCATGAGGTAAGGTTCAGTTATGTGTATTGATTAGTTGAGAGTTTATGGTAGTGTAAATGGTAGAGATGCTTGAGTGAACCCCTATATAGTTTTAACTACAAGAAATCCATTAAGCGAATATAGAGATATCTTGAATATCATGTTGGTAAATGTGTGGTGGTTGAATTATGTGGTTAGTGATTCCTTGATTAGATCTTGAGGTTTGGGTGATTTTAAGTATAAAAATAGTCATAGATCTCGGGGATATAGAATATAACACTTAGTGGCTTAGACTAGCATGATCATAATATATGTAGCACCTTACATATCCAAGTTAGTTTTGAACATAGAAAAAACATGTTATTAAACTCAGGATATAGTAGCTTCATATACCCTTGTGAGAGTTATAAGATACAAATGATGAAGTATAGTTTTCAGAAGAGGAAGTAATGTAGAAAAGTGTTGCTAAGCTTAAGGGTATCAATCGTATCACTTAAGGAAAAGGGATCCTATTCTTACTTCAGCTTAACTAACTCATATGTCATGTCTTGTAGCTCCATGTTAAATGAGATCTATGTCTAGATACTAAGTTCATGTCCTGAATTAAGCTTGACAAGTTTAAGCTAGTTTCCTACACTCATAACTCATGTTCTTGTATTATTTAGTAGGTGTTTGTCAAATCCTTGTGGTATTAAAGTAAACTTTTAGCTCATATGTGTTACTCCTAGTCAAAATAATCATTCGAGGAGGAATGATCCGAAGGGGAGATATATAACACCCCGAACTTTTAAGCTATGATTTGAATCATTCTAGTGCATCGTTAGACTTGAGCACAATTAGTTCATACTTGAACCTAGTGTTAATTTCTTTTGCTAACTATATTTTGAGTGTCAGGGGTGATTTAGGATCATAAGAAACCCCTAGCACTAAGTTGAATCCAAAACTTTTCTACCGGCTAAGTTTTCGTATAGGTTCAATTATGTGTAAATTTTAAATGATTATATCTTCAAAATTATAAATATTTCTGTGGCTCATAACCTATCAAATTAAATCTATTTGAATCTAATTTCCAGTGCAACAAACCTTGAATTATTTCGAGTTCGGAGTAAAACGTTATGGCCATTTTAGTAAAGTGAGATATCTGCCGTGATGTGCAGCCGCACATGGGCATGTGCGATCTACATTTCAGCCCCATCTCCTCCGTACATGAGAAATCTTACTCCCATTATGTACGGAACCATGTGTGGCAGCATATGTAGAGAGGGGTTTATTTTGGATTTTTCTCCCATTTTCTCCACTCTTTTTCCAAACTCTCGAAACCCAAAATATTTTTCTCACCTCTCCTCATCCTCCATCACCAAGGTAAGTTCCTCTTTCAAATTCTATGAAATTTCATTGATTTTAACACCTGATGTAAAATTTCTAACAAGATTCCATCCTACAATTCAATGGTTTTTCAAGAAAGTGAATGAAGATTTTCAAGAACTTACAATCTGGAAACTCTAACCTTCAAATCCTTCTTTCAAGTTCAATAAATCAAGTCTCCACCCAAAGTCATTCATAAAAAACCACGATAATCAGGTTTTTCAGTATTCAATAAGAGATTCCTTTCACTCTCGTGCCCAAATTTATGTTTATCAGGTTAAGATTTTATGAGTTTCATGACTAGTTGGGTCTTTACCCAATTTTAGTCTCATGTTCTAAATTTAGTATTATATTATAATTTCATGTTCATATTCACGCTTCATAAACTTTATCATGACTTTTCCATGATATTTGTCCCTATTAATGGTTTTAAGCACAAAATATGATTTATAAGTTATACAATTCTATACAAATTTTCATGACTTATGATTTTAGTATGAATTATGACAATTTATGATATGGAGTTTCAGCTCACAAGAAAATTAGTAAGTCTCTTGATTAGCTATGGCTAGACTATCAATGATCATGAGCATCTTTTACATCTAGATATGTCCCATGATAAGATAATATATGATATGACATGATAAGATATGATTTATAATTTATGCAAGGGAAAAATATGTCATACTTATGATTGAGCTATATGAATTATGTTTTGGGAGGATTATTTAGCATCGATCGGACAAGGAGCATTGTCACTTGACCTAAGGGGTGATACCCTAGTCCTAGAACTATGTTGCCACCTTAGGTATTTATGAGACCAAAATTACCGAGGCTAAAAACTACAAGATCCTTAGTTATATGATTCTAAATTTTTTTGGTTAGAGCACTCTTTCCCATGCGGGTGTACATTACAGGACTCCGTATAACTCGCATGATTTTATGTCTGTTAGAAAAAACTTCCACCATGTTCAACCTTCAGTTTTGGAATATGACTAAACAGGTTGCATGACTCACTAGTTTACAGAAATATGACTATTCTTGTTATTAATATTATGATATCCAGTTTGCAAACATGTTTTCAGTTAATTTACGAGTCATTGCAATTCAATTTTTATGATCCACTTTCATGCATTCAGTTCACCTTTCCCTTTTAGCTAAGTAAGATTTCTATATGACTCTACATGTTTTATTTAAAAACTCCCAATTGTCCGATATTAGTCTTTAAGAATGTATTTAGTCTTTATTATCTCATAGTCCTAACTTTATTTATCTAAAGCATTTATTATTCCTCAGCCCTATTGTACAAACGTGTTCCAATTCGTAATTCAGTAACAGATTCGTGTTGTCAACCTCAGTTTTTATATAGTAAAGATACTCCTATACTCAGATTTCAGTCGTGTATTTTATTACATATTTCAGTTATGTTTTAAAAGTTATTGCATATACTTACATACCAGCATATTTAAAGTACTGACGCATACTCTATGCTTACATTTACACTATATATTTAGGTATTTCATATCAACTTTATGGTTAGTAAGTGCCAGCAGATGGTGAGTCCTCATTCTTCGAGGGAAATATACTCAGAGCTCATGTTATTTTTTTCCCAGCTATTTAGAGTTTGTTTAGGGTTTGTCCCAACTACTCATCAGTGTTAGTAAAGGCTTCATAGACAGTCAGTTAGCAGTTGTATCAAATTATTTATTTTGTCATCACAGGCTTTCTCATTATTTATTTATGTTATAAAAGTTAGCTCATGTATCATCTTCCGTATTACTTTTAGTCCAAATTTTATGCATTATGATCGGCCAAGGGTGAGCTTGGTGTCACTCATGATTTCAGGCACCACTTTACGTCCAGAGTGTAGGCTCGAGACGTGACAGTTAAGCTATTAGTTATTGATGATTAATGAGTTAGTTGCTGAGTTAGAGAAGTTGGTTAAATGGGAAGAATTAAGAACTTTTTTATTGAAAGTGAAGGTCGCTTGTAGCTCTATTTAAGAGCATTCTCTACTCTATGTGGCCGTTAGCATGAATCAATAGAATTCTCCTTTTTCCTCTTCTTATTCTTTTTAAGTTTTCTCCATATACGTATAAAGGTTCAAAGAAATTTTCAAAGTGCCCTTTAAATGTAATTTTTTTCGTGATAACTTCACAATGATTAAAAAATGAGTCACATAAACGAACTATTTATTATGCTTGAATATTACCAGTAACCAAGAAATTAATTAAAAGAGATAAACTCATCATCACATGGCACTTTATAGGAGTAACCAGGATGTGCAGTCCAAGACTATACTCTCTAGACTAGAATATCAAGTGTATAAAAAAATTACACTTATATCTTAAACAACTTCACGTTATTACATGTACAAACTCCATTAATTACTCTTTGAGCAACAAATGCTAATAGAAGCACAAGAACCATTATGTATACACTGTAAAATACCACAATCAAAACTCCTCGAACTTTGGTATGACCTCCACCTAATGTGATGGAATGGGGAACAAGCTCATCCAGCATAGCAAGAAAATTAAGAAACATAGCCACAATTACAAATAAAGATAAAGTGGCAAAGGAAGGACCCCATGCCCATTTCCTACTCATTAGACACAAGGCAAATAAAATCACCAACATGCTTGATATGAAAGTGATTGTGGCTGCACTAAGGAAAAGAAAGCCTTCTACTGTAGCACTTGGAAATGTCAACAACTCAGAGATGCTAAGGTTCACAATCTTGACATGTTCCACATGAGGAAAAACTTCATGAAAATTAAGAAGAGCTGTATATGCCCCTCCTGCGATAAACACCATAACCGTTAACAATTGAGACATTGGTGTTTGCACATGCGTACTCCCTATTAATTTTGTTGAATTTCTCTTTGATGATGCTTCCACTATCCAATTGCTAGAATTTTCGTCCGCCTCTGTAGTGCTTGTGCTATCAGGCAACTCTATAGTGGGCTCCGTGAGTTCAACTGAATCTTTTATTTTTATCTTGAACTGTGAATATAGACAAAAAAAAATGTGTATACATAATAAGATGACACTTGTATGAGCCAAGTGAATTTAGATCTTAAATTTGACACGAAATATTATATGTAGCTTAACTTTACCTACCCTGACTATAATCCATACTTGATAAAGGTGAGTTTACTTTATCCTTTCTGTTTTATATTATTTGGCCCCTGTTGATCTAACACAATTCTTACAAAAAAAAAATTAATTAAAAATATATTTTATTAATAATCTTATTAATGATACTTTCGAACAATAAATTCAAATACTATTACTTTATAAAGTTATTTAAGATCAAGAGCAGAAAGGAAAAATATGCTCCCTTCATTTCATTTTACTTAGCCTCCTTACTAAAAATAATTGTCTCAATTTAGTTGTTAAATTTGTAAAATCAAAAAAAAGTTATCATTTTCTTCTAGTATAATGCCTATCAATAAATGAAAATACAAAGTTTTAATAGTCAAATTTAAATTTTTGAAACATAAGTAATAAGATAAGTATAGTAAAATAAACTTCTAATAAATATTTTCTTAAGAATACTGTGTCAAGTTAACGTGAGCCATGTAAAATAAAATAAGAGTAATATTTTTTCTTATTTTTATAAATTAAAAAAATTAATTGAAACAACTACATACAATTTTGGAGCCTAAATAATATAAAATGGAGGGAGTAATTGGTAAACTTTTGTGATTATTCTAGTAGTAGGTAAAGTTTCAATATAGCAAGTGATGAAGTCCAAAACAATAATGTGTTTATCGCAGTTTCAAAACAATTACTTTTTTCACTTTTTTACTGTTCTTTAAAAAGAATGATTTTTATATGATACGATCAAGATCATTAGATAGACTAGTATTTTGACATAATACAAATTTAAAATCAATTATTTTCTTAATTTTCATAAAAAATAGTCCGTGTTTTTTTAATGGAGGGAGTAGTATTTTTGTAACTTTACAGTTTAGAACAAGTCTAAAATTGAAATATTTTATAATCCACTTACAAAAACAAAACAAGAAAAAGAAGGAAAGAGAGGGTTGGAGAGAGATACCTCATTCTCATTGTCTTGAATATCATCCTTTATTGTCACCTGCAACACTTCTTCGTCTTTGGTTTCAGACATATCAATGTTATTCATAGCCATAACTATATAATTGGGGATATATCAAAATGAAAATTAAAGGGGGATGTGGAAAAAGATTTAATTTTTATGTTACTAGCTCAAAATTGACAGAATGAGACTAAATAAGAGAGAAAATTAAAGTGTTATCAAGTATATTAGTAACAAGTAAGAAGTAGCAACTTAAATTGCAGGGAAAGTTTCAAGTACTAGCAAGTATTTCGAACAGAAATTTCTGTGTACGCGTATAATTTGTGGAAAATTTGAGCATTGCTCCACGCAAAGAAGAGATCCTCAATTACCCATTGAAGGAAGTTTAGTTGAATTTACTTTGCAAATTCATATACATTCCTTCACATTTCACGGTAATACTAAGTAGGTGTCCGATACATTAAAGTTTTTATTATGTGTAAGATTTTAAAAAAGGTCGGATTACGTTTTTATCCTACATTTTTGTATCTTCTGGTCTCATGACAATAAACTTCACCAGTTATAAAATTTAGCCAGTTTTTAGCCAATTATTTTATGAAATTTATATGATATCGAATTGCTTTTCTTCTTCTTTTTTTTTTTTTTTTTTTTTGGTTTTTTATTTATACAATCAAATTAAATTTTTCGAAACCATCCATCATCTCGATTTTTGTTCTGTTTCAATATGATTTGGTTAATTTTTTTATATTTTTTTTAAAATGTCATGTGAGTTCAAGTAGAAATTAGAGCACAACATCACACATTCTTTTGTTCGAATATGATAAAGATTATGAATCAAGAAAATATGAAAGATAATAAAGATAGAGATTCATCTCACTGTTTTACAATAGAATAAAATATAATTAAACAAAGGCAAAATATATCGATTGCACGAGTGCAAAAAGATTAGTCAAGATGAAACTCAACAATCGAGTTTACTATAATTAAATATCCGATAAAAAAAAACTTAAAATTTATAGAAGAAAAGATATCAAATACTATGATCCCTCAATTTCAATTTATTGTCCAATTTGACTTGGCATGAGGTTTAAGAATTTTTAATTCTTATGACCTTAATGCTTGTTTGGATAAAATTAAAATATTTTATTTTATTTTATTTTTAGCCTTTTTTAAGTGTTTGGCAAGTTAAAAAAATATTTTAAAAAAGCTTTAAAAAAAACGAAAGGTGATAAGTTGTTGGGGGCCCAATTTTTTTATTTTTCAGCTAAAAAATTCTTTTTTTAAGGAAAAAAATATTATACAAAATGGACCAAATTTTAGAAAATAATTACCTAGTCGTATCCTTTCCAAACTAATTCTAACCGTAACCAAGGGCAGAAAAAAATTACCCGACGTACACGCCCCCACCCTATGCGCAACCATTTTTTCACTGAATGCTTTACTTTTTCTCTTTTTATTTCTTAATTTTCTTTCCTTTTTTTTATTTTTTTAAGTTGATTTTGATGCTTTACTTTTTATTTTTTATGTCTTGATTTTCTTCCCTTTTTCTTATTAGTTTTTTTTTGTCTTTTTATTAAAAAATGTATATGTTCTACATAGATTACGTGTTGTATTGCTTCATTTTTATTTTGATTATTCTTTCTTTTTATTATTTTATATTTTTCTTTGAAATGATAAAAATAAAATGTACAAATAAATAGTATTTAATTATTTTAGATTAACAAAATGTTAAAAAAGGGCAATCTGGTGCATTAAAGCTCGCACTATACGCATGGTTCAGGAAAGGGCCAGACCGCAAGGGTCTATTGTATGCAATCTTGCATTTTATGCAAGATGTTGGTACCAATTTTACCAGTACTCCAATAACAATAAATAGTTACATAAATACCAACATCACTAATTTATCTATTAAAATCTAAAGTGAAAACTATAGTTTTATAATATTTTCTCCTTTGTAAATGAAAATAAATTTTACATATAAATTATGACTCTTATACATATACTATGAGAGTATCATGAAAAACCGAGTGTCATTTGAAGGACGACATATATGGTATATTACGCAGTATCTCGTAGCAAGACGGAAGCAATCCTCTATGATATCATATCAGTATATAGATAATTGTATTATAAAGGATTGAGAAGTATCTCATTGAAGGACTGACATAGTCCTCCATGACACCATGCAAATATACAAATATATTGTAATAGTATCATAGAAGACTGGAGAATATCTCATTCAAAGGACTGAAACAGTCCTCCATTATACGCTGTCAGTACATAAATATGGAGAAATAAAGAGTGTCTTACTGAAAGATATTACCATGCTCATATTTAGATATACTATAATGGCATATTAAGGAGTATCTTATAGAAGGGAAGAAGCAGTATTTTATGATACCATGTCAGTGAATATATATATATATATATATATATATATATATATTGATGTCTTATTAAAGGACTGATGCAAGTATCAATGATAAGATAATAGTGTATAGATATAATGTGATAGTATCTTAGAGGACTAATAATATCTTATTTGAACAAATGAAGCAATCCTCCATGATATCGTGATAGTATAGAAATTTGTAGGGATATATAGGGAGTGTTTTACTTAGTGATGATTCCACGCTCATATGTAGAATACTATTATAGTATATTCAGCAGTGTCTCATAGAAGAACAAATGTAGGCTTTTATGATATCATGTTAGTATATAGATATATTATACTTGCATCATGAGTATCTCATTGAAGGATGATACTATGTCAATATATAAATATATTTATGGCGGTATACCGATGAGTATCTTATTGAAGGATTGAAGTAGTCCTCTATGATATCATATAAGTATATAGATATATTGTAATGGTATCATAGAGATCTCACAGAAGTACTGAAGCAAATCTCAATGATATCATATTAGTATATAAATATAATTTGATGGTATCATGGAAGTCTCACCAAAGGACTAAAGAAAGTATTAGTGATAAGATGATTGTAAATTGATATATTGTGATGATATCATAGAGGATTGAGGAGAAACTCTTTTGAAAGACTAAAGTAGTTCTGTATGATACCATGTCAGTATGTAGATATGAAGGGAAATAAGTATCTTATTGGAAGATAATACTATATTTATATACAGATATAATATGATGGTATATTGAGGAGTGCCATATAGAAGGACAAAAAACATTACTTTATGAGATCATGCATGTATATAGATATATTGTGATGGTATCACGGAGGTCAAAAGAATAACGCATTAAAGAATGATGCCAAGTAAATATAGATATACTGTGATGGTATACTAATAAGTGTCTAATTGAATGATTGAATCAGTCTTTTATGGAAACTATGTTAGTCTATTGATATAACGTGATGGTATAACGGAGGACTAAGAAATGTCTCATTAAAGAAAAATACCACACAAGTATATCGATATATTGTGATAATATCATGGAGAAATAATTATTGTCTTATTAAAGAACTGAAACATTCTTATATGATAACATGTTAGTATGTTGGTACACTATAACGGTATCATGAAGGACTAGAGAGTGTCAGGATAAAAAGTTGAAGCATGCTCTAATAAAAAAAAAGGTGAATGGAATTAGATTAGAAAAGAATAAAAATAAATAAATAAAAGAAAGAAATAAAAAGTGAAAAGGAATGAATGATGCGTATGAAATTAAAATATGGTGCAAGAATAAAAAACAATATGTTTTGAAAAAAAATGAACTAAAAAAAGTAGACAAAAATAAAAAAATTAAAATAAGAAAAAATTTTAAAATTTAAAACAAAGATAAAACAGGAAAACAAAAATAATTGAAAAATCAAGTAAAGAAAAAAAAAAGAACAATAAAGGAAAAGGAAAAAAAAATGAACAATAAAGAAATAATTGAAAAATGGATAATAACAAAAATGAAAACATGAAAAATAAAGAAAAAAATGAACAATATAAAAAAATTTAAAAAAAAAGGAACAAAAGGGAGAAGTAAAAATAAATAAGTAAAACAGGGGAAAAAAAGTAAAAAATTGAGGATGAATTAGGTTATGCTGTAAAAAAAAATAAATAAAGACTAACATCATTTGAAAGAAAATGAACAAAGAAGGGGCGAGGGGGGGGGGGGGATGGAAGGAACAAAAAACCATAAAGAATAATAATAGAAAAAGTTGTTAAATAACTACAAAAAGATATAAGATAAGGCGAGAGGACATTTTTCGTATTTAGTGAAATTAAAAGTAAAAGAATAGAAATATATAATTAATTTGTTCACACAATTATTTTCCCTCTTTTTGCTAATCCTGTCCAAATAGGATCATAAGCTAAAAATATTATTAAAATATTTTTTAATTTTATAATTTTAAATATATTACGTAAAGTTAAAATTAATTTTTTTTTAAAAGGAAAAAAACTCTTTATTTAAACAGAATAAAAAATAGACAATGATTGAGTCCTTATAGGTATACCTTGTAACTCAAATCTATGTTATTCTCTCTGTAATCCCCTCCCCACGACGATCGAAAGCACAAGTGAATCCAAAGTCTATAACAAACTAGCTAAAGAAAATCATTATTTGTATTTACACAAAATTTGTAATTTTTTCGTACTAACCGAAGCAAAGAAGGAAGACTAAAAAAAATGAAATTTACAAGGGATATTTACCTAAAGAAAACGATGAGTTTACAGTGCATTTGCTATTAAAATTTGACGGCACAACCTATAAAATATATTTTCCATTAAACCTATTTATCCCTATATAATTGTAATTTTCTAAACTTTCTCTACGAATGGTAATATCCGGCAACTCTTCCTATTTAGATCCCTAATTTCTTTCTTCTGTTCCCTACTTTTATAGAGTATTCGTATTAGTTAAATGTTTTAGCATATTGATCAGTTCAGCCGAACCTCGATCAAGATTCAACGGGTGGTAGATTTACTTTAGTATTATAAAATAATAAAGGTTTTTAGCAAAAATAAATATACATTTTAATAAAAAAATTTAAACTTTTAATAATATTAATTAATTATCATTATATGTAATATTATTATAAACTTTAAGGATATTTATTGGATCAAACTCATATTAAAGCTCAAAAAAACTTCAAACACTATTTGAATCACGGATAAAAATGGACATTGTCTAAACACACATCAAAAGGGACAGTTTGCATGTGTCTCTTTTTAGTATGTGTTTTCAGACAGGGTTCGTTTTGATCAAATGGATATTCCCTTTGATGCCGGACTCTTTAGAGCCACTTGACGGATTAGAAAAATGAAGGCTAAATTTCGGCGAAATCATCATAAAAAGACAAATATTACTGGTCGTCGGGTCCACATTACTTTTTCTTTTCTTCCTGCTTTTCCCTAGTGGTTAGAACTTACGATTTCTTGAATTATTACGCGCAATTTGTTACTCTTTTACTTAAATAAACCGTAAAATGACTATTACTAATATGTTAAATTATATATACTTGTTAATAAGATTTTATACACATGGGAAAATTATAATTTTTTAAATAAATAAACATTTTATTTTCATGATTAAAAAGTATATTATATTTTGTATAATAACGGTAGTAATTACTAATACTGCAATTAAAAAATTACTATTAATACCATAGAATAACGGTAAAGTAATTACAATTAATGTGGCAACAACCATTATGGAAGTTACTTCCTATTTACAGCACCCACTAATGAGACAACGGTAATTACAAGGAAAGTGGCAATAACTGCTACGCAGATTACTCAATATTTACAGTATCCACTAATGTCGCCATTATAAGAGACAGGTATAAAAGCCAGAAAGCAGAAAGACAAAGGTATGCTCACTGTACTATTTACAACGAATATTCATATACTCTTCAAGGGCTTATCACTAACTTAATCATCGGAGAATTACCCTAGGGACCACCCTAGGCTCTGTTTTGCAGGTGCTTATTCAATATTCATTTCAATGGTTTCTCATTGTAAGGTAGATTTATAAGTAGAATTGTTGGTGATCTTTTGAGATTTGGGAAACGTAGTTGTATATTTTTGTTCTAAAATACTTTAATTTAAATACCTTGAGAGGATGGTTACAACAAGAAGTAAAAACACACGAGGGGCAAGACGTGGTGGCATGACTATGGCGCACGACAGTGCTGACTGAGGTGGTAGAGGCCGCAGAGGAGGGGCATAAGTTAGTTGAGTGTCTACCACCCATTTCGTCCGGCGAGGTGATTAAGACCGAACGATGACAAAAGTCCAGTCAACCGTTGCAGAAAAATTTGCTCAAGAACACCAGATTTTATTTCAACAATGGTGTAACGAGCATCCCTAGATGAGGTCCAATAAGGATACTCAACTCAATCAAGGGAGAAGTCACGAACGAGAGGACGAGCACAACAAAGTTCAACGGAGTCAACTGACTCGCATTTTTACAACGAGAATCCTCGTTACAAGAAATGAAAACAAGCACAGTCCAAGGGACGACGTTAAAGTTGTAGCCCTCATCGAGATCGAAGCCCACTCCGAGATTGTCGTTAGGGAGTTAGCCACAGAAAAACTCCTCAAAAGAATTTTATTAAGAGTTAGTAAGACAAAATTATGGGAATTGGTTAGGTAGGGGACGTAATTACTCCTTTTTCTAGGGCCATAATGAATACCCTACCCAAAGGTTTCAAATCCCTATGATTAAACTTTACGACATGAGTACTGACCCTTATCACATTTTAAATTTTAAATGATGAACCGTCAGTGCAACATGGAGCACATGTATAGGGTGTTTCTAGAGTTTTTAATTGAGAGAGCCAGGATTTGGTTTGATGACTTACCTAGAGGCAGCATCACTTCATTCTGCCAAATGGCCGAGCTCTTTTATGCTCGTTTTTACTAGAAAAGGAAGATAGTGAAAAACTCCGCTGACCTTCTAGATATCAAGCAAAGAAGCGACGAAACCATAAGCATATACTTGGAGTGCTTCACGGAGTAAAGCCTACACATTGAACAGAAGAGTATTCAACTCGTTATCTTAGCCTTCTTGAACGGACTTCAACCCGACTATATTTATACTAAGCTAAGGAGGAACCCACCACAAACATAATAGGATTTGTTCAGGGTGGTGAGAAAGTTTGCCACGACAAATGAGGCAAAAAAAAAGAAGTGAGAAGGAAATAAGGCTGAAAGAAAGTCTGTAGAAGAGAAGATCCCCAAGAAGAACGTGTTCGATAGATTGAATAAGGGGAAAAGTGAGCCCAAAATTTTGTAAAATACCATGGCACCACTGAAAAAGACGAGGTAAGTAATCCTGTCTCTCCATCAGGATGTGTTGAGGCCGCCACAAGCACTACAGGCCCCACCATATAAACAATCTCGGAGCCTGTGGTGTCACTTTCATAACGATCATGGTCACGACACCAAGACATATAAGGATCTCATGAAAGAGATCAAAGAATGCTTAAAACAAGGTATACTGAAGCAATGTACAGCTGCCGCTACAAGTTCCTCCCAAGGTCATGGACGTGGTGGCTGTTGTCTCCCTAGCACAAGTGTACATGGTCGTACGAGTAATATAATGGTTCATACAAGCCGAATGTCGAACCTACAGGGACTTGAAGTTTAAGAATTAGTTCAGCTAATTAAATTGTATGAGGACTTATAGTGCAAATTGAGAAATCAAGATAAGTATCTTAACTATTATATAAATAAAATGCAGATTAAGAAGGAAATAAGTGTTGAGGTAGAACTTGTTGTAGTTCAAGATTATTAATGGTTCCAGGGCTATGGCATTACACACACACACATACAAGACTTCACTTAAATTGAGGTTCTTGTTCCGTTGATTGTTGAGTTAGGGGTTGAAATTATGACTAGGGATTAATCGTCTGTTAGTCACCAATTACTTAAGCAA
>JBDJHY010964168.1:0-14542 GCA_039654485.1 Withania somnifera
TAATGGCTACTCTAACAAGTAAATTGTGCACTAGTAGGAGAAGCAGTAGTAATAAGAGGACGATGAAATAATGGAAGCAAGATAAGATACAACAATCAATAAAACCTTCCAAGACCTGGTATCAGTGTATACAAGAGTCACTATAAAGTACAGAGTACAGACTATACAAAAGCGGTACATGATTCATCTCTAAAATACAAAAGAGAAAAAAATACTAGCCGATGAGATACAGGAAATGTTGGACGTCCGACGCTCACCCTGTATCTCTCAAAGCCAATAGCAACCAAACATAAACAATGATATCACTGACACTGGCTCATAATTCTATCTGCACCAGGAAGATGTAAAGTGTTGTATGAGTATTAGTCACTGATGTAATGAGTATCCAGTAGTCTTTAGGTCCCTACATGCACATAATAGGCATAACCAAAATAAATAGAAGGAAGGTAAAGAAAGAAAGTCATAGAAATAGTTAAATAGAAAAAGGAGCTAGCTACACAGAACAGAAGCAAGAAACCAGAAACCAGATAGTAAGTAAGTACCACTAGATAAAAATCAAGTAGGAACTCATGTAATGAGAGAAGGACATACCCGGGATCCTTGTAGCAACACAATAGCAATAAGAAAGCTGGTAGAGAAGCATAATAGGTAATACTATGAGGGAGATGGACAGTGTACCAACAACTTCAATGATATGTATGTAGAAGGACTATAACAAGTATAACCACTCACAAATAAGCCCACTAGATAAGGATGATTAGTAAATAATATCTACGGCTACAAATATGAGCACAAGTGTAAGTAAAGATAGATAAGATTCTTTGCATCCCTAGAAGAATGGAAGAGTACATACAAGGCACTCTCACCTATTCAACATCCCATAATACCGGAGAGTTCATACAAAAAGTACAGTAAAGTAACACAATGATGATGTAAAATTTCCTGTGTGCTCGCATCTTCTGGTACCCGTAGGCCCAGTATATAAAACCATGGAAGGGCTTTCCCCATATACCTCTACTCCGCCATATGCCTTTCCTTTGGTATATCGACCTAGAATACTAGGGTATACCGAGGTACATCGATCGTGTACCAATATCTAGCTATGCGGTAAACTTTACATCTCGGTGTCATAGTGCCTTGATGTATATTAGTATCACTGTATCATGGTATCCCGGTAACTGAGTGTCGCAGTGTCACAGTGGCTCAAGAACTAGCGTCTCAACATGGTAATAGTGATATAGTAAGAAAATTTACACTCCCTACCCGACAACAAGTCGGGACTCAAGTGTTAGCAGTAGTAACAAGTGATAGTACCCCCTGACAGTTTATAAAGTCTGAAATAATGAAAGTGGAAAAAGAGTGGACCAGGTTCCCAATGCTCAGTCAGGTCTAAAATAAGTGCAAGACCCGTTATATATTATCAATCATCTAAAAATCCAACATTTATCAATTTTAGTTCAATTAGCCTTTTTATATATAAAAATGAGCCTTCAAGGCTATATTATCTTGGAAAAATAATGATAACAAACCCCTGCCCTCAATATAGATGATTCATGGTCACAATTAATCACTAAGCTATCCTTCTTCCCTGTACAGTCTCAGTCTAACCCTAACAACACACAATAAGCAACCCAAGTCTGAGGGCAAATTCCAAAAACCAACCCACGTTTTAGCATCTTATACTTCCATAGTTACCCTACGACCATCACAAGGCCACAACTTGGTCAAAGGGATCGTATTACACCGAATGTCGTTGGAAAGAGAAATGAAGTAGAAAAAGATAGGAATACAAGGTCATAGTGTCAACCTAATAATCCTAACCTAAGGATGCTATATAGTGTAGTTACAACAATTATATACCAGGGAGTAAGTCGAAGCCTACCTATCGTCCGACAAATACATAGTTGCAGTTTACAAGAATCATCTCATCTAACTTAAAATGGATCTAAATAGGATCAACACAGGCTAAATAAGCATCTACATGTCAATACAATCCTAATGGCATAAATTATAATGAATTTGGAGCTTGGCCAAAATTGGGGTCCAAAACAGGCTGCGAGACCTACTAATCAAACCTGAAAATGAAAGTCGCCACAGAGCACCCAGTAACACCAAATCCTATGCTCAGAAAATAAGCATAATTCAAGTGAGAATTGAGATCAAAATAGCATGGAGAAGAAAAAAAAGAAAGAATAAAACTTTATATAATTTGTGAATAAAGATGGTGAGTATACGTACCGCGAATAAAGAGTTAACGACTGCCATTGAGAAATAATCCTCGCAACGCACCAAAAAACATCAATGATCATCTACAAAGAAAAAATTCACCATGCTTTACAAAGGCCGATTAACAGAGGAAAATAACCATGGATATGGAATTTCAAGGTATAATACTTACCAACTATTGGAGTGGAATTCATGATTCTTGGGGAAAATTGAGTGACTAAGACCAAAAAATAAATTTCCAAGAGAATTTTATATAGATTGAGTGTTTTAGAGGGAAGAAAAATGCGAAAGTTGGCTAAAAATTCAAAGAAATGGCCTTATATAGGCTCTAAAGCTACTCAACATGATTGTGCTAGAAGGGCGCAATCGTGTCAACTAGGCACCTGTCAAAGGAGCTTGATCATGGTAGAAGGGGAAAAATAGAAGTAGAGCAATCATACCCAAGCATGATCACACATATGAGGAGTAGCAGTAGACCATTGCATCATAAGTGTGTGATTGCAAAGGGGAATGAACAGGGTTTGAAGCGCAATTGAGTCCCAAGAGCATGATCGTAGTAAATGACATAAGCTGCATTAGCATGATCGATGTACTACTGTGCATCATTTTGGGTACTGTCTAGCTGCACCAATTGTAGCAATGCACTATCGACTCAGCCTCCTTCAAAATTTTAAACAAGTTCTCTAGGTCTACATAAAATCGATACACACAAACCAATAATGCTAACATATCAGAAATAATATTTTAGACTCAATGAGGAAGTTGAAATCCAGTACGAGGTCATTTAGAATAAATGTTGACCAAGTCAACTCTTAGCACCAAAATCACATAAATCCAACTAAAAGCCCAAATAAGCTCGGACAACTCAGGGAGTGTACAAACATTCTATCTAACCCAAACTTGGCATTCCAAAGATGATGGCTCAGTCGGATTCCCGATCCAATACTTCGATCACCGAATGTTGACCAAAGTCATCAAACATTCAATTGAAAAACAAATATTGTCTCGTAAAATAAGATAAAATCACACCAAAAGCTCCTTAAATCAAGATTCCAACTAGACCAAAATCCACATTTCGAAGCTAGAAACTGTTGGAATTTGATTCTAAGCTCTTCTTGAAGAAATGCT
Organism: Withania somnifera; assembly: GCA_039654485.1. Classification (NCBI taxonomy): domain Eukaryota; kingdom Viridiplantae; phylum Streptophyta; class Magnoliopsida; order Solanales; family Solanaceae; genus Withania; species Withania somnifera. Next base: position 3,355 of record JBDJHY010964168.1, read on the forward strand.
GACTAACATCAATAATTACCTAAGTTTAGGTTCTAAAATAGGGAAATGAGATAACTCTTAACTGAACTGCTTAGTACCCAAACTACCAGGCGTAGCAGGTCATAAATCACCTGAGGCAGCTACCAAAATGCTCAGAGTACATGTAAATATGCAAACATAGAAATGACCCTAAGGGTCATTACAACATCCACTATTAAAAAAGACTTTTGTCCTTAAAAGTCAAGAAGAAAAAAGGAGAAGAAGGTACCTGAAGGCTCGAAAAACTACACATACTGCATCTGCCTCCCACTCTTGACCTCTTCAGTGGCCTCCTTGATTGGATGGTGTCTCTATTGGACCTTAATCACAATTATCTCATTGGACCTCAACCTACTAACATCTCTATCTAACATAGTAACTGGCTCCTCAATAAAGGATAAAATCTCATCCAACAACATTGAATCCTTACAGAGCATGATCTAAAATGTAATGTCGCACCATCAAAACATGAAAGCCTGAATAGATGGTTAAAAACATAGGGGGAAAATCTAACCGATAAACTACATCACCAACCATCTAGAAATCTCAAACGGCCTGATTACCTGGGTCTAATCTTCCCCCACCTATGAAACCTCATAACACCACACATTCAAAAGGCCACCTCATAACACTACACATTCAAAAGGCCCTAGAGAAACACCAGATAACCCATACTAAACTCAAAGGTATAAAGTCTAAGATCTGAGTAGCTCCCCTGCCTAGTCTACACTACCCATAATCTATCTTGAATCATGAAAACCTATTCAAAAAAATTATAGAGCAGATCTGTACCCTAAACACTGGTCTCGAAACCATCAAACCACCCTATAGGCGACCTATACCACGTTACATACAATGACTCAAATGGTGCTATCTGAATGTTGGAGTGGTAGGTGTTATTAAACTAAAACTCTGCTACGGTCATATACTAGTCGTATGAACCTCCAAAATGTAATAGTATGCCCTAAACATATCTTCCCGGACCTGAATAGTCCTCTCGAACTGGCCATCGATCTAAGGGTAGAATGTTGTGCTAAGATTAATCTCGTACCCATTTTTCTGGATGGTCCTCCAAAATTTGAAGGTAATCTGAGTGCTAATATCAGAGATAATAGATACTGGAACCCCATGTAATAGAACCACCTCCTAAAGGTATATCTGAGATAACCTCTCTTCACTGGAGGATAAATGGACGGGAATGAAGTGTGCTGACTTAGTCAGTCTATCAATAATAACCCAAATGGTGTCATGAGCCTCAAAAGTGTGTAGCAATCTCGATATAAAATGCATAATCACTTTCTACCACTTCCACAAATAAATAGGGATCCTCTACATCAAACCATCTGATCTCTGGTGCTCGAACTTAACCTGACTGAAGTTCAAACACTCAAGAAACAAACTCTGCAATATCCCTCTTCATGCTACTCTACTAGTACAATTGTCTTAAGTCCTGGTACATCTTAGTTATACCTAGATGAATCGAATACCTGGAGCTGTGAGTCTCACACAAAATCAATTAAACCAAACCATTAATCTTGAGGACACAAATATGACCATCATATCTCAAAAACCTACTTGAATTAATAGTGGACCTACCTGCCTCACCATGAAATACCTAATCACGGAGTCAACCGCTGATCCTCAAATTTTCGTTGTCGAATCAGATCGAGTAAGGAAAATCGGGCCTCAACTCAGGACAAAACCCTTCTGTAGACTAATAGGTCAATTTGACAAACTGGTTATCCAAATACTATATGTCTAAGTCCAACAATTTGTCCAATATCGACAATAAAGCTAAACTACCCATACTAACTACCTTTCAGCTCAAGGCATCCACTACCCCATTTGCCTTTCCTGGATGGTATAGAATGGTAAGGTCGTACTCCTTCAATAGATCAATCCACCTATGCTACCTCTAATTAATCTTCTGCTGGCTCATAATGTACCAAAGACTACGATGGTTAGAATAAATCTCACAGTGAATACCATATAGGTAGTGCCTCTAGATGTTGAGCGCAAAGACTATTATTACCAATTCTAAGTCATGAATGGATTAGTTGTGCTCATGAGCCTTTAGCTACCTTGAAGCATATGTAATTACTTGGACTTGTTTCTTTATAAAAGGCCCTAAATGAACACCTGACACATCACAATACACCAAAAAGCTCTAGCCATCGGTCGACAATGTTAGAACCAACACTGAAGTCAGTAAGGCCCTAATATTGAGAAAACTCTGCTCACACTCCTCCACCATTGGAAAGGAACATCATTCTTAGTTAGTCTAGTAAACGACACTACTATTGAAGAAAACCCCCCAACGAACCGTCTATAGTACCTTTCTAACCCAATAAAGCTCTGAACCTCAAAAGGAGATTTCGGTCTCGTCCAATCAAGAACTGCTTGAATCTTTTCTGGGTCCATCATATTCCCATACTTAAATATCACGTTTCCTAGGAATTCCACAAACTCCAACCAAAACTTGCACTTCAAGGAATTATCATAAAGCTAATGCTCTTTCAATCTCTGGAGCACAAATTTCCAGTGCTACTCGTGCTCATCCCTACCCCACGAGTAAACTAGAATATTGTAGATAAACATAATCAAGAATGTATCCAAATATGTTTGGAGCACCTTGTACATCAATCCCATAAAGGCTACAGGGGAAGTACTCAACCTATAAGACACGAATAAAAACTCACAATTACCATAACGCACCTAAATGCAGTCTTAGGGTTGTGCTCTACCCGAATAATCAGTTGATGATACCCTGACCTCAAATCAATCTTGGAAAATACTTCTACATCCTAAAGTGGTCAAATAGATCATCAATCCTTGGTATCATATATATGTTCTTAATTATTACCTTATTAAGCTGCCGATAATCTATACACATACACATCAATATGTTCTTCTTCTTTACAAACAACACCAGAGAACCCCATGAAGAAACACTTAGATGAATAAACCCCATATCTAGAAAATCCTGGAGCTGAACCTTCACATTCCTCAACTCGACATGTACAATACAGTATGGAGTAATAGAAATAGACCTGGTGGTTGGCTCTAACTCTATGTCATAATTGATATCACACTCAGTGGGTGGCCATATAGGTAGGTCGGAAGAACATCTAGAAACTTAGAAACACTAGGCATAGACTCGGGAGAAGGAGTGTCATCTCTAATATTGCAAATGTAAGCTAACTAAACCAGACATCTTGTCACATCAAACTACTAGCATGAAGTCAGCAGATGATCCCTTTCGGTGCGGGCTAATAAAACCCTACCATATAAGTAAGGTTACACTAGACAAGGCTAAGGTAACAGTCTTGGCATAAAAATCCAAAATCACATGGTATGGGAATAACAGTCCATGCCCAGTATAATATCAAAATCTAACATATTTAGAAACATCAGGTCAGTCCAGTTATCGTACCCTCCAAGAAAGACCAAACAAAACCTCATAACCCAATCCACTACTAAAGAGTCTCCTACAAGGGTAGCAACAAATATAGGCAAAGACTCACTAGATAATGCAAAACAAGGTCCAAAGTAGGAGGACACATACGAGCAGGTAAAACTAGGATAAAAAAGCATCGACACCGATCTATGGCATACAAAAGTTGTGCCTACAATAAAAACATATGGGTCCTCTGCCTCTAGTTTATCGGGAACAACATAAAACTGGTTGCGACCTCCATTGAACCGACTACCATCACTACTTCCGGCCTTACCTCGATAACCTTTATTATGAACACCTCTATCCTGGGCCCTACCTCTAGCCAGTGGTGGCATTGATCTCAAAATATGTGCTGGTTGTGCAACTGTCTGAAGGTTACCCTATAAGGGGAATCTCTAGCATAGTGTCCCAAAACCCCATACTCGAAATAAGGTCCTGACAACCTACTCTATCAGGAACCATTGGCTGACCCAGTCTACTACTAATAATACATTGCCCAAATCCAAGGGGAAAACCCAAAAAAAAACCTAGGCTATAGCATCTTATACTTCCAGAGTCACCCTATGGCTATCACAAGGCCACAAATAGGTCAAAAGTATCATATTATACCGAATACCGTAATAAAAAGAGATGAAGTAAAAGAAGATAGGTGGACAAGGGACACAGTGTCAACCTAATATTCCCAACCTAATAAATTCAATATAGCGTAGTTACAATAACTATATACCTAGAGAGTAAGCCAAAGACTACCTTTCATCCAATGAATACGTAGTTGCCGATTACGGGAATCATCTCATCTACCTCTAGATGACTCCAAACAAGATCAAAATTGGCAATATAAGAATATACATATCAATATAGTCATAACGATAAAAATTATAACAAATTCAGAGCTTGACTAAAATTTAGGTCCTAAATGGGACCTGCTAATTGGACTCAAAAATATAAGGTATCATGGATTTTACAAAAACACCAAACACACATGTGAATGAGCATAATTCAAGTGAGAATTGTCCTTAAAATAGCCTAGAGAAGAAGAAGAAGAAGAAGAAAGTGCAAAACTTTACATTAATTTAGAATGAAGATGGTGAATTTACATACCGTCAATGAAGAGTAAATGGCTATCAAAGAAAAATCATCCTCACAACAAACCAAAAAACATCAATAATTAGATACGAAAAAAGAATTCACCATGTTTTACAAAGTCCCATTAATGGAGGAAAATAGCCATGTATATGGAATTTCAACGTAGAATACTTACCAATTATGGAAGTGGAACTTCAGATCTTAGGGTAAATTAAGTGAATAAGATCAAAATATAAATTTCCAAGAAAATTTCCATTGAGAGAGTATTTTAGAGAGTAAAAGTGTGAAATTTGGTTGAAAATTCAAGGAGATAACCTTCTATAGGCCCTGAAACTGTTCAACACCATCGTGCTAGGGGAGATATTGCGTCAAATGAGGTGATTGCGATAGATGTAGAAAAATAGAGGCAGCATGATCATGGCCCCCAAGCTTGATCATGCAGAAGAGGAGTAGTAACGACAGCACAATCACGTCACCATGACGCGATCATGAAGGGGCATGAACAAGAGCTAAAGCGCGATTGCGTGCTAAGAGCATGATCGGGGTAAATGACAAGGTCCATATTAGCATGATCATGGCGCCATTTCATCATCATGCTGAGGACTATGCATCTACACCAGTTGCAGTAGTGCACTAAAAAGTCATCCTCCTTCAAGATTTCAAACAAGGCCTCTAGTACCACATGGAACTCCATACATGCATACCAATAACACTCAAGTGTACCTATAAAAAACACATGAAGTTGTTGTCAAAATATAGTTACTCAACAAAAGTCGGGGTCGAATCCACGGGGAACACTTATATGTGAGGCAATTAAGTAGAACGAAAACTAAAGTGCAGTTACTTTAACTCAAACGGATATTACAAGGTTTGTGGGGATAAAAATGATAAAGGTGTCAAAGGTAAAGGATATAAAATATATACAAGGGTTGATCAATGGCGTCACAACTCAAAGATAACAAGAAAACAAACTAGGGGATCAAATCATCATCGATCCATGGTGTCTAATCAAACATCTATCAATCAAGCATGAATTTAGATATTTATCCTTGGATTCTAAAGTATCCACAAGTTTCTCTCAAAGACTAGAGGAGATTTATTAGCATTGTTCTCTCTAATCAACCTAAGGAGCATAAATTACAAATTAACTTTAGGCTATATTAGGATTTCACTATCTCTAGAAAAAACATAAAATAGAATTAAAGATTCTGAATCATGCTAAATTAAAGTTCCCAATCTAACTGACTTTTTAAACCTCAAATAACATAAATGGGAAATTCCAAGGGTTAGATATTCCCTTTGGAAATCACTTTAAGAACAAGGTTAATTTATACCCAAAATTTTAATTAATAATCAATAAATATTAAATTAACACCAAAGCATAGATGAGATTAAAACCCAAATTTAAATCCAAATAATGCATAAATTACGACTACAAGATTAAATGAGAATTTAATACTATACACTAAAAATAAACAACAAAATCTAGAGAAGAAAAAATGGGTAAATATGCAATAGAAAACACTAATCTTCAACCCAAGGTGTATATGATGGTTGCAAGCTCATTTTTGTTTTGTGATTTTAGCGAAAGTCTTCCAAAGATACCTTCCCAAATGAGATTGGTAGGTTTATAAGTGGAATTGGAATTGAAATGGGAGAAATGACAAAACTGGACACCAGGACATGTATGACTCACCTGCGGACATATTGTCATAGGTGCAACCAGTGTGTCATAAGAGCAAAGTGCTTGTTCTGTGTCGTGCGTCAAAGGGGAGATGCTTTTCTTACAAGAACGGTGTTGCAGATACAACTTTTATTCGAAGATGCGCAGCACCTAGAAGGATCCAATGTACCAATGTTCCTTTAGATTATTTTCTTGACCCTCTTTTGATTTTTTTTTCTCTCATTCTTCATTTGCACTAATATCAACTCGAAATATAGTCAATGAAGTCCATAATCGACAATATTATGATCAAATGACCTCGAATTCATAGATAAATTAGATGCAAATAAGTGGTAAATTCACCATTTATAAGCACCTCCAACCTAACACTTTTCTTGTCCTCAAGCAAATGAAAACCAATCATACCAAGAGGACTTCTACAATTCAAGTTCAATAAGCAACCCAATCAATTCCAATCCACATTTTTCAAATCAAAACTAAGTTTATGACTTTGGTTGGTACTAATAAGTAGTAAACACTTTGAAAATCTTTTTCCAACAACTTCCTCCATTCAAAAACCAATTTTCAAGAAATACAACAAAAAAAATAAAAATCATCAAGTGACAACAACAAATCCTCAAGATATGACTCAAAGCTACTAGTACTCAAAGTACTCATTTTTGAAAGTACAAATCATCAAGTGACAACAACTAATCCTCAAGTAGTCATTTTCAAAATTTATCAATATCACCTATCCATCACAATGCACATGCCCTCACAAGAAATGAAGTCCCAAAACACTCAGCATATATATTTAAGAACACTATGGACAAATAAGCAAATACAATAGTCAATAAAGAAATTCAAATGTCAACAAGTGTCATACCATAAGCTTGCTCTTATTTTTTATCATTACCAATAAAAAAGCACTGAGTTGAGAATCTCGAAGGCTTTATCTAGCTTGTAATATAAGAAAAGGGTGTAGGTAGGTAACTCATTTTAGGTCAAGTGACTATATCTTTATGAAGTACATTCAAAGCTTGAAACCTTACTCTTTTTCAAACCAAACATAAACCAACTCATGCATGCATAAGACTCATTTACTCATGTCATCCTTCCTTTTTATAGTTACCTACATAACACATCACATGAACAAAAATAACATATTTTTGCATTTTATTTGTTTTATCTTTTTCTTTGTTTTTCCACAAGATATGAACAAAAATAACAACTTTTACTATGGAATGATGTTCCCACACATTCTTTTCCACTTCCACTAAGGTCCAATTTCCCTTAACCAACCAACTACCCCACCCCCAACTTAGGCTCTTGGCCTAAGTTTTAGACTAACTAGCATTGCTCATTCCTCCAATTTTAATACCCCCAACTTAGGCTTTTGGCCTAAATTGTATGCATCTTTAGAGAAGTAGGTTCAAAAGAGGGAATATGTTCAAAAAGGGGTTTATCTTTTAATGTGGTTGATCAAAGAAAGAGTCAAAAGGCTCAACCGGGTTTAACTAGATCACACACTCTTAGGTAAATAGTTTAAGGCTTTTTATGGAGATTTTCACTCAAATCATGGCCTAAGGTCATTTCTAAACTTCATACTTTTCAAAAAGCAACAAAAGACTATCCGAGCAAGTTATATATAACACATATAACAAATGAATTAAGAACACCTCTCACTACACATGGCATTCAAACTATTCAAGGTGGTTCAATTGACTTCCTAAATGACAATAAAAAGAAACATAACCAACATGTAACCACCTAGTGAGTCAAGAGTTAGAAAAAGAGTTAAAAGTATTCTTCCAAAATTATATCTTTTCCATGTAAATTGATTTTTTAAAATTCACAAAGTCTTGGAGGGGCATGATTGTTATGCATACTAACTTTATAACAGACCAAGACAATCCATTTGCACAAAACTATCTACACCACTACCTAAAAAATTGAAAATTGTGTTTTTTCCCCTTAAAAACATCGTCTGTCACTTCACCATTGAGAAAAGTCACTTAAAAATAACTACCAAGATACTAAACTAAACAAGAACTAACAAATAAATATAAACTAAAAAATAAAAAACAAAAGACAAGTGATCCAATGAAGCATCAAAATAAGCTCAAATCCTATATCAACAAATAAATCCAACAAGGGAATAAAATCCAAACATAGAAGTCAAGACCGACAAGGGAAAAAATCCAACATATACAATATCAAAATTAAAATAAAACCCCACAATGATGAATTATCCACAATGCATCAACAAAAGTAAGATCAAGCCCGAAAAGGGCATTTAAATCCAAAATAATCCAACATCCATAATGCCACAACACCAACAAACTACCCAACCCCTAAAAAGAAATATAGCAGTGGCCTCACTGCTTAAGCTTAAAACATAAAAAACAACATAAAATAAATATATGAGTGAGGAGCTTCTTGTGGTCTATATAAGACTAGCAAACATAAATCATATGACTCACTATCGGGTAGAGGACTGATCCTCGTCGTCATCAGTATCACCATCATCATTATCTCTATAATCTTATAATAAGAATGAGTACTCCTCACTGTCATTATCACGCAGAGGCATCTATTTTCTTGGTTGACCCCACTTGACATTGCCTTTATACCTCTCTACAAATTTACTAAGAATTTACATGTTTTCTTGTTCTTTTTCCTTCTTATAGTTTTAGGCCTTGGAAAATCTACTCTAGGAATCCTCAAGTTCTTCACTGAAGTAGCCATATTTTTCTAGGCATCCAAGTTAGTCTATATTTTGGTCTTGGTGAAGTTTTCCAGTGAGGAACCTGGGAGACGAGATATCACCTCATAAATATTGCACGTATGTTAAGTAATATTATCAAAAGGTCGCTCCGGATGAGGATCCTGTGCTGAGTAGCCTCTATAATTACCCTTACAGTCATTTATGATAAAATATGCAATGTTTTGCATTCTAGAGTGTATTAGTAGTTTCCTAAGTCATTTATGATTTGCTAGGACTGACAGGTTGGATCATAGCGACTCAATTGAGATATATCTCAAATTGCCTGTTTTAAAGCTTAAAACTAAGTACTCGTTGGCCAAAGTCAAATTTTCTTTAAAATGATTTCGGAATTAAATTTTGAAAGTTCCATTAGATGGAATGCCAAACAAAGTCAAGGTTGTCCCGAAGTTTGTGTTTTGGAGTTTTCGTTTGAAAATTTGTTAAGTTTAAAGCCTAAAGTGGAGCATGGGTGGTATTTTGGCGTTTAGAGTGTTGTCTTGGAATTCTGATGCTTCCGTCAGCTCCAAAATGGTTATCTTAGGCTAGTAGAGGTGTTGGTTCATTTATTGGATTTGTCATTGTATTTTTGAGGTGTTGGTGGGAAATTCTTGAATTTTAGCCTATAGGTTGATCGGTCAATATTTATCCAAAATGACCTTGGATTTTGATTTTGTCTACATCGTTGAGTCCAAAATGTTATTTTGGGTGTGCATGCATAGTTTGTTTGCATAAGTTGGACTCGGAATGCATTCAAGTGGTGATTCAGAGAAGTTTCTTCCCCGATTCTGCTGTCAAAAGCCTGAAATTGGTGTAGGTGATCCCTTCTTTGTGACCGTGGAGCCTTTTCACACGATCATGATGAGACCTCCAGTTCACACTATGTGATTGTGATGAACCCATATCTAGCTACTCTATGCAATCACGTAGTATCTAAATGTAATTACGATGCCTTGGTCAAATACTCTACGCAATCCCGATCATTTGTGATGTGATCGTGATGAGTAAATTACCTGTCAGTTATACAAAAACCCTGCATGACCCCAATATTTTATTTCAGTAGAAACATCACGATTTCTTTAATTTTAGAGTAAAAAAGCTCTCCCAAATACCATCCTAAGGCTGAGAAAAATCCCCTCGTTGTTATTCGTCAATTCCTATGCATTTTGGGTAAGTTCTTCTCCCTTTAATTTCTTAATTTCCTTAGTTTCCTTCATTAATGGCCCCAGTTGGTGAAATTGATAAAACTATGCCTTAATCCATATATTACTGAGTAATTCTTCATTTCCTTAGTATGTTTTGCTTGTAGTATCGTTAATACATCAAAATTCCATTATTTAATCTATAAAAATTGCATCTTTGATCCTTTATAACAGAATCTGTCAAGGATATGTGGAACCCTTTCTGCACTCAAATTATGATTAATTTTGGAGTACGGGTTCCTGGTAATGTTGGGAGCCCTGTAGTAAAGTTTATTTTTAGTTTCGGCAAGCGGGCCCCATAAATCTATTTTAGTCCTAATTTTAGGCTTAGTCCAAAACTTAGCATAATTATATATTTAGACTCGTATTAACATGCAGAATACATTGATGCAAGTTTTAGAGAATTTAGAGATTGTTTGACATTAGTCGGAGTAAGATCTGTGAACTTGCAGTGCTTTACCATCGGAAGACAAGTAGCCTTATAGCTTTAATATTATACTAAATAACATCCATGGGTTGTGTAGCTAGGTGAATATAGTGATCTGTACCATTCTGTTATCCGTTCCATGTTGATATTTATATTTATATTTTAGCATCCAATTAATATGGTGCCTGTGACTTAGAAGTTGGATGGAGATACCTGTGCAGGGCATAGGAAACTGCTATTACATGATCATATGTGGATATATATACTTTTTGATACGTTATGCATTCATGACATAAGAAGTTGGGCCTATGGCTTCGATGAGAGTGCATTGGGGCTAGGACAGTATCACCAGTTGATTATTGAGCCGTAGAGGCTAAAGACTGTTTGAGTAGTAATGATGAATTAAGATATAAGTTGATAAATTGGAATATTTAATAATAATATAAGTAAATGAGTTTTTAACTATTTTATACTCAACAATGTATCGAGCTCCCGTTAATACTATTTTGATTTGTTTTAGTCCAAGCTTTACCTCCTAGCACTGGGAAATAACATTTGATTAATAAATGCT
>JBDJHY010964278.1:0-14541 GCA_039654485.1 Withania somnifera
GGGAAGTCATATTTGATCCTGTACTTTTGTGTTCTATTTCTACTCCTTATCTTCATCTTCTTCCCTTTTTTGTTGGGTACTCAATACTATTCCACCAAAATTTGCTCGGGGCTAGGGTTAGGCTTGTCTACAGGTGAAATGTAGATGTCATCACAACTTAATTTTTGGGTTGTTACAAGTTAGCATCATAATTTCGTGGAAATAAGTACCCCTAGGATAATCATAGGTTGTAAAGGATGAGCATAGTATTTCACAGGGGAAACTATAGTTAAGGGAAATGGATAAGCCTAAAGGTTGTCAGTAGTAACTTTAATTTTGAATGAGGCTTATGTCTCAACCCATGAATTTCATGCTTTATAAGCCCATAGTACAAGTTAAGATACTCAAACCATATTAGTAGCTCATACCCAAGAGGTCCATATGACTCATGCTCTCAATACTTACCCTCAGGGTATTATTAAACTTCTCAAAAGGAAAATGTCTAAGGTATTAATTAAACCTTACAAAATTGATTCTATGAGCTCATGTCGTTAGTGTGTCTATGATAGTGCCTTTCACTCAAATCTCGTTCTTTATCACTTCTTCATATCAATATAAAGCCCTTCATAATTGTACAGTTTAGTTGATAAGTGTAACCCCAGACATACCAAAGTATGTTTAGATTCAACTCAGTTAGATAATTATTCCTAGTTATATCAGTTTCTTACACTCATGTCTCTTGTTTGTGTATCCCTCAATAGTCATGAAAAAGGTTCTTATTCAGGACCATTCAGTTCTTAACACAAAATTAGATACCTTAAAGTCCAATATACTCAAATTCATTCCAGTCAGATGTCTTCTTCTTAGTCATAGATATTATTCAAGGATGAAATATCCCAAGGGGGAGATAATGTAACACCCCAAACATTTTGAACAAGAATTTAAATTATTATATGTTTGTTAGTTGACTTGAACTTGATTAGTTCTCACTTTTTCCTAGGTAGTAAAGTCATTTCTTAAGTATGGAAATAGTGTTAGACCTGAATGAAGGTCATAAAGAACCCCTAGCACAAAGTTGAATATAAATTCTCTATTGGCTTAGTTTTCATATATCTTCGTACATGGTCAACTTTAAACAAGCATATATCCTTGAATATAAGAAGCTATTTTCCCATAACTATTAAATTAGAGGTCCCTAAGTCTAATTTCCAAGGATTAAAACCACTCATTATTTAGACATCGGGGTATGAAGTTATAAGTGTTTTACTAAGGTATGTATTGCCGCCCAAGGTATATGCATTGGCTGGTGCGCCGAGGAGTCTGGGGAATAAACTCACTGCCCCCAAGTGTTGGGGGAACAAGGCATATCAAGGGACTGTGCATTGGGTCGAGCTCCACGCACCTTCCTCGATGGGTGAAAACTAGTTCAATTTAATTCTTTTAAAGGTGTTCTCATCCTACCACTCATATATACTCCACTCACCCCCATGTCTGAAAACCCTTTCTAATATGTCTAGAAATTTATTTTCCCTTATCCACCAAAGAATACATCCTCTCAAGCCTAGGGTTCCATATTCAAGTTTAAGAACTCAAGTTCCATCAGTGTATTCAGTTCAAAGTTCAAATGAGGAATGTGGCACTTCAACGAGAATTACCTTTTATCCTTATGCAAAAAATTTCAGTATTTCCAGAATATATTGTGAATTATCATTTTAGGGTTTACCTGTTTCATGATGCTCATGTCAAATTCAATTTTAGTTATATATTTCTTGTTAAAAAATCAAAATCTTGTGACTTGTCATATCATTCCATGATACTACATGCCTTTTATGAGATAATACATGTTTTCCCATGATATTATGCATAATTCTATAAATTAATGATTATGGTTATAGTGTCCCAAACTTTACACATAAATTCATGATTTAAACTTGTTAAATGTAAAAACCTTGATTTCATGGTTTTCTAAAGACTTCAGCTTAGTGCAGAAACAGTTGAGTAATTATATTTAAGATTCCTGAATTTTAGGCTCATACAACATTTTTCAAGATTGTAAAAGAAATCAATGTCAGATAGACAAATAATATATTTTGGAGTCTCAAATTCAGTTTTTTCATGGTCAGTTGGGTACTTAGATATGTCCCGCTAATCATGGAAAGAGTAGTCTGAGTTTCATTTTTGGGAGTAGTATTAGCATTGAGTAGATTTGGGTTTGAGAATCATAATCACAGAAGTATATGTCACCCGTAGGATTCATTAGTCTATGAGGCATGGTTCAGCTAGTGGATCCACAAAATTATCAGCTCGTACAACTTTGGTAGGGTATAAGAACCCACAATTTAAGAATTCTCATACTGGACTCTATGGCTACTCAAACAATCTTATTGTCAATAAGAGAACCTCCCTTAATGTTCAGACTCGATCAATTTTTCAACAATTTTAGATAAATAGTTTACCAGACTTACTCTTAAACTTTCAGTTAGTTATTATTATGAGATTTTAACTATCATTTCAATACTTGCTCATTTAACTATTGCTATATAGGCTTGCATATTTGTGCATAAGTATATCTCAGTTTAGCTTCATGCTCAGTTTATTCATATTTTCAGTTTAGTTAGTTATTCAATTCAACATTAGCTTACTTATGCTTTACATTGCATTCTTATATACTTAGTACATTCCAAGTAATGATAACATACTTTTTCCTACATTGTTTCATATTGTTGATTCAGAAGTGCCTTCCCAGTTTCATGGCTAATAGGCTCAGCAGGTTTCGGTCAGCTGTTAGTGATTCCTCATATTTTAAGGAAAAAGACTTATTTCATCTTTAGCTTTAGTCCTTCTTCTTGTACTTTTAGTTTTAGTTGTTTAGAGTTAGATTACGGCTTATCCCAACATCTAATCAAATGTTAATAGAGGCAACATAGACAGTAAGTCAAGTGTAATTGTATTAGTTTTCGTGTGACTATTTTTTAGTAAGATAAGTTTGTTTTAAGTTACATAAGAGTTCAACCATGTATCAGCTTCCGCCATTGTATATATTTTATGTTTCATTCCATACCAAGTGTTTGCTTGAGGCACTTGTGGTTCCAGGTGCTAATTACGTCCAGGGTGTAGGCTCGGGGCATAACAATAGTCCTCTCAAAAACTGACATGATGCATAAATATAAAATAGGCTCATACTATACTGAAGCTAGTCTTGGTCAGTAGTTCTATACTTGGATATCACACTAACTCATGAAAAATATGCATAGACTAGTAAAATTTTTGTTTTACTGAATTATCTGTGTTTATACTGTTCATGCTTAAAATTTCTACAAACTGAATTACTATATATGATTTCTAGAAAGTCATGTAAATCCACAATACTTGAAAATATTCTTATTCATGAGAACCATGGAAATCATGTTCACAATTTTTCATGGAATTATGTAAAATGTAGAAAAATTCATAAAGTTCATAATGTTAAAACTCTAGTTTGGAGAAACTTGAATATAATCATGAAAATCAAAGTTTTCATGATAGTCAAACATAAAATACATAAGAACAAGGAGCATAAAAAACCTAGCCCTGAATAACTCTATGTTATCTTGGAAATACTTGGGCGTGGGGATGGAAGGAATCCACCACTGAATATTCACGCATACCTTGTACTAATTTATTCCTTGAAGAAGAAGCTAACTTGACTTTTTGGTTGAAGAAAACTTGCCTTTTTGAAGAGCTTGAATGTTCGTTTCAGACTTAGAGAGAATGATTGGCATTGATTGAATATTTGATGAGTAAAAAAATATTTATACCATACATGGAAAGCCTTAAAACGATGTAGCTTTTGATGAAAAAGGGTTGGGAAATGACTAAATTACCTCTGATAAAGAAAATTGAATGTTGATGGGGCCATTCCACAACTCACCTCATGAGTCATGCTCTACATATCATTACTCATTGATGAGGATCGATATACGAGGTGCACGAGACACGAGAGAGAAAGGAATAAACAGAAAAGATATGCGGAAATTCACAATAAACTCATCGGTTTATGAACAAGGAACTGGTTACCCTCACCTTTCAATTGAATGTGTGAATCACTAAAAACCCTAAACACACAATCAATGAGAACCGAAATTGATTCCACAAAATGGAAAATCCTTCGATTGAATATTGAAAAGAAGTTACGGTTAAACTAAGGGAATCCACCCTCAATTATGCACTACTAACTATGCTAAATTACAACTAACGCTAAACTACGCTAGAAACTATTCTCTCAATAGAGTTCATATCAATTCATCAAAGTCTTGCTAAACATAATGCTAGACTACCTATTTATAGTAGTCTAATTATTGAATAAATACAATTGAGCACAAAAGTGACTCAATATGATAAAACAGTCCTTCAAGTGTTGAAGCTGTCATATTGACCCCTCAAGTTTGGGTCGCATCAACTCAAGCCCTCCAAGTATTTCTTCCTGCCCAAGCTATCTTCCAAACGTGAGACTGCCTTCCCTGGCATGTGATTATGCAACTTTGAGTGTCCTTTTAGTGCCTTCATGCCATCCATAGCTTGGATCACCCGGGTCACAGGCTTGGTGCTTTCCGTGCTTGTATTAGAAAGTCAAGAAAGGAGTTGTACTTGATGGCTCGAATAGATGAGGACACTGAGCTAGCATATCATGCTCTATCTCCCAAGTAGCCTCCTCGATAGGTCGATGTGCCTAATAAATCTTCATTATCAAAATTTCCCTAGACTTGAGCGGCCTCACATCTCTGTCTATAATAGCCACAGGCTCCTCAATATAGGTCTGGGTATCGTTAATATACACCTCCTCTCAAGGAAGGACATGGGACGGGTCCGGTACATAATGGTGGAGCATCAATACATGAAAACAGAAAAATTACATCTAACTCAGGTCACAAGGCAAGTCTGTAGGCAACCTCTACGATTCTCTGCAAGATCTCATACGGCCCAATGAATCGAGGGCTAAGCTTGCCCCATCTACCAAACCTCATAATTCCTTTAATAGGCAAGAATCTAAGTAAGACCAAGTCGCCAACACTAAACTCAAGGGCCGAAGCCTACGATCCACGTAGGACTTCTGCCTACTCTGGGCTACCATAGCCTATCCTGAATAAGTTTGACCCAGTCTATAGTATCACAAAGCCAATCAGAACTATAGAGTAGGCCCTTGCCACCACTAGAACAACCAATGGGAGATCTGCAACGCCTTCCATACAAGGCCTAAAACAGAGTCATATGTATACTGGAGAGGTAGTAGTTGTTATACGGAAACTCTGCCAAGGAAAAGTTCCTATCCAAACTACCTCTAAAATAAAAAAACACAGACACACAACATATCTTGAAGTACCTAAATGGTCATATCGGACTGCCCATCTGTCCGTGGGTGAAATGTTGTACTTAAATCAACCTCTATACCCAACTCCCTATGAATCGACCTCTAGAACCATGAGGTGAACTGTGTGCCCCAATCAGATATGATAGATACCAGTACCCAATGAAGTCTAACTACCTTATGGACATATAACACAACCAAACTCTTTGCACCCCAAGTCGAGCGAGTCGGCAGAAAGTGAGTTGACTTGGTCAATAGATCCACGATGATCCTTATGCAATCAAACCCTCTAGAAGAACGAGGAAGGCCTGTGATGAACTCTATAGTAATTTACTCCCACTTCCACTCAAGGATAGGGAGCCTCTAAATCTCACTGTCGGGCCTCTAGTGTTCAAACTTTACCTGTTGAAAATTCAAACACTGATACACGAAGGATATAATAGACCTCCTCATACCTCGCCACCAGTAGTTCTTCCTTAGATCATGGTACATCCGCGCAATAACTAGGTGAATAGAGTATGTAGTACAGTAGGCCTTACTCAGCAAAGTCTGAATTAGATCACCAACCCTCGAAATAGCAAGGCGGCCATGGACCCATAACACACAATCAGAGTCTACACTAGCCTAATCAAAATTACTCGATAGGACCCTCTACCTCAACTATACTAAGCGTGGGTACTCATATTAGCGCTGTCAAATCTGGTCAATCAAAGACGATCTAGGATTACTATGGGAAATAACCTACTCCTGCATTAAAAGTTCCAACCTAGCCATCATGCTGGCTAAGAACTGCACACCCTAAGCTAGTGGCATCTTAGAACAGGTACTGCAGCTAGGCTACCCAAACACCCCACCTTCCAACTCAAAGCATCAGCAACCACATTAGCCTTTCTCAGATGGTAGAGAATAGTAAAGTCGTAGTCCTTCGGGAGCTGAACCAACCTCCACTGCCTCAAGTTAAGCTTCTTTTGACTTAGAATGTAATACTAGTTGTGGTAATCAGTGAATACCTCACAGTGGACTCCATATTAATAGTTCCTCCAAATCTTAAGCACGAAAACTACCACCGCCAACTCCAAATCATGGCCCTACTGCATCAAGACACAACCCAGACCGACACCCAAGCATCACAATACATAGTAAATGGCCTGCCCTCAACTGGTAGAACAATAACCAAAGCGGTAGTTAGCAACTCCTTCAGCCTTACAAAGTCGGCCTCATACTCAGCTGACCACTGGAGGGAACATACTTCCGTGTTAGTCTAGTCAAGGGGCTGTAAAATAAGAGAAACCCTGAACAAGACAATAATAATACCCTACTAACCCCAGGAAGCTACGTATCTCAGTGATGGACTTTGGTCGAGGCCAATCGCAAACTGCTGCAACCTTAGCCGGATCAACACTAACACCGATACCTGATACCACATGTCCCAAAAAGGAGACAAAATATAGCAAAAAAATCACACTTTAAGAACTTAGCATAGAGTCACTCAGTCCTCAAAATCTGCAACACAACCCTTAGGTGGCCCTTATGTTCGGCCCATATGTCATTGATAAAAATAATCACAAATGAATCCAAATAAGGTTGAAATACCCGATTCATCATATCCATAAAAGCTACGGGGGAATTAGTCAGCCTAGATGACATTACTAGAAACTTATAATGCCCGTACCTCATCTGAAAGGCTGTCTTTTGGGACATCCTAAGCCCAACCCCTCAACTAGTGGTAGCTAGACCATAGATCAATCTTAGAGAACACTATGGTTCCTTGAAGCTGATCAAAAAATTCATCAATACGGGGCAGAGGATACTTATTCTTAATCGTCACCTTGTTCAGCTTCCTATAATCAATACACATCTGCAAGGACCCATCTTTCTTTATAACAACACTAGGGCACCCCACAATGATATACTGAGATGGATAAATCCCTTGTTAAGAAAGTCCTGTAGCTGAACACTTAACTAACAAAGGTCAGTCGGTGTTATACAATATGGAGGAATAGAAATAGACCTGGGGCTCGGCTCAACCTTGATAGAAAAATCAGCAGGGAAGACATCAACCAACTTGTTAACAACCGGCATAGTGTCAGGAGAAAGGGGATCAAAACTGACATCTCTAACATGGGCCAAATAAGCATAACAACCCCGAGCAATAGTTTATGGGCTCAACAATAAGAAATAACCTGAACCAACAAATGGTTAGTGGAACCACGCCACACAATAAAGGGCACACTTGGCATAGATAAGGTCACGGTCTTGGTATAATAATCGTGGACCGTATGTTAGGAGGACAACCAATCCATGCCCAGAATCACATCAAAATCTAACATAGCCATCTCAATCATGTTAGCACACGTGTCGTGACCCTGAATAGTCACCAAACACGACCTATATACCTGATCCTCCACTAGAGTAGCACCCACTGGGGTATATACACTTAAGTTTACAAGAAGTAGCTCACTATCAATACCCAATTGTGAAGCAAAACAAATAGAAATATAGGTTATTGTGGAACCTAGATAAAAAATATTAGTGCAGAAAACCTAAGAACAGTCAAAGTACTGCTGACAGCCGCATCAGAGGCCTTAGCCTCGGTGAGCATAATGATCCCACTCCCCACACTCATAGAAAATATCACCTGTATTGACCTAGCCACGGGACCTCTCGACAAGGCCTCACAAACCCAAAACTGGGACCATGACGTGCTAGCTTCTCGCCCCTACTACTGGAGGCCTGATATTGTTGTCTTGAGTAGAATCTCCGGTCAAAACCATGACCCTCTGACCTAGACCCAAAAAACCTATCTTGATGGTGCTGCCTCTTCTCACTACCCCTTAGACCTGGTGAGTCAAGATCTCCATATAGAGAACAGGTTAGAAATATCCATAAATGACTTTTGTAAAAAAACAAAAACCCAACATGGCCTGGCAAATCAGGACTCAGTCCGTGAGTAAAGTGGAGAATTTTCTCTTTCTCTAAAGATATCAAGTCCCTATCATGTTTGGATAAATCAATAAATCTACCTCATACTCTGATACTATTATCAAACCTTGTCTCAATCCCTTGAACTGTTGCTACGATGCCTCACGAATGATCCTAGGCACATACTGAGCTAGAAATACCTCTCTGAATTGTCCCCTAGTAAGCAGAGCTGACTCTGGTAGTCCATGACCCCAAAATGTCCGCCACCACTAACTAGCGACACCCTCAAGCAGATATGATGTAAAGTCTACTACATGAGAATCTAGAAGCTGCAAGGTCCATAGGTGCTCCTCGCAAGCAGTAACAAACTCATGGGGATTCTGCCCTTGTACTCTCAAGAACCTGGCGGGGGAAACTCGGAGGAAATGGTCCAATATCATCTGTACCTCAATTGAGGGTATAGTAGGAGCTAATGTTGGAGCAGTGGCAGTGGCAGTAGTCTGAAATGGTGTAGCTGGTGATACTGCTGGTGATTGTTCTAGAGCTGCAGACACTGTGGGAGCGGTACACCCTATGATGTTCCCTCAGCCGATGACTGTACCATCCATTGTATCATCCAGCATCTGGAGCATCTACCATAATATGTCTCTAAACTCGACAGATGGTGGCTGAGCAGGTTATGATGGTGGCATAGAGGGTGCCCTTGGCTGTGAAGTTACTGGGGTAGTAGTGACTGGCGGACCATCCTCTCCTACCCCTGCCCGGATGACTGGGGTAAGGTCCTGATCTATTAAAAAACCTCTACTATGGACCATATGCGAATGAATGAAGCCAAGGTAAGTTCCATAAGAGTACGAAAAACAACACATGATAGGATTTCAAAGAGGAAAGTGTTTCCTAAGGTACCCCATAGCCTCCTGAAGATCAGATGTGGATGTCCATGCACCGATCTCTAGGACTCAACTAGGTACTTGCTCCAATGCCAATGAGACCGATGAACCAAAGCTATGATACCACTTTGTCACAACCCAAAATCCATGACATGATCTACAACCCTCCTATAAACAAGCCTAACCCTACACCCCAGAGCTACGCTCAATGGGTTATAAACTCTCAAAACATCCAATGCAGCAAAGAAAGGCATAAACAATACATAAAGAATGAAAGCTAGAAGGAAATCATACATAACATAAATCCTAAAACCTAGTGTTAGTGTCATATGGAGCTACTATATAGAATAAAAGAAAGATACAAAATACAAAGTAACTCCTACAAAAGATAATACAATATAGGGCCTGCGGTAGACCGAATAAAGCAAGCCAAAGCCAAGGAAACCATGGTTGTCTTGGACTGCAAAGCTCACTGTAATATCTAAAATTAGCTAAATCTACTCCGCACCATCACGACGTCTCTAATAACCCTTTCCAGTAGTTACACCATAGAAAAAGGTATAGAATTGCAGCATAGTACTAAACATGGTACCTATTAGACATCATCTACTGACTAGGCTAAAATGAATGCGAGTAATAAAGGCGAGGAAGTAAAACAGGTCAATAATAGTAGAGAGACAGTAAGACTAATAGATAAGAAGAAAGGTAAGGTACCGTACATGCAAGTACATGTCTATTGAAACTAAATATAGTAAACACAATCCACGGTGGTTAGTATTAGAAAACCTGAAAACGAAGTAAGGGAAAATACCTGTGTTGAAGCTCAGCCAAACCCCACGAATCATAATTCCACATATGTATGTACCATAAATAAGGATTGGATATAGGAATACAATGGAGTATGAACAAAAAGTAAACAGATAAAACCTACCTGGCCCCCCAACCAGCGAGTAAGCACAAACAACACAAAGAAACCCATTGTGACTCCCTCCTTTAACCCGGTGGGCACACACCATAGTAAGGAAAACACACAGGGGTGCAGGAAAGTAAAGAGAAGCATCACCCTCAGTAACAACAACTAGGGCCCTATTAGTTATAACAACTCGGGGCCTCACCACCTATTAGTGCCAATAACTCGGGGCCTTTCCCCAACAATACCAATCTCGAACACATACACCCTGTTAGTGTTGGTAACCAGGACCTCGCCCCTTCCTTATTAGTTCCAATCACCATCCAATCAATAATATATAGGAGCCTAAACACAAAATAGCAATAATAAGACAAATCTAATGGAAACAGAAAGTAAACGGAGTCTAGGATCGGCCAAAGGCTACTAGCTAATAAATCATCTCACCACACTCGTCGTGCAATAAATAAAATATATTTTAGGGATTGTGGCCTCTACAAAGTGGGCTAGGACCCGGGCATACAACCCTGCATCCTCTAAGCCCTCACACGGGCCTTGGGAATCTAACAGGATAACAGTAATAATGCAATGATCAACATAACAAAATAGCCCACACTACTAGCCATATCACAAGAAAAAATAATAACCCAGTCTACACTGCACATAAATAAACCTAGCCTACCTGGACAATGACAAAATCCCCAAAGTCTACATACCGTGGACCCAAAGCTCCAACACAGTCGATATTGCTCAAAACTATACAAATTACAAGTCCAGTGGTTAAAATATGAAGAATAAGACCCATATAGCAATTACCAGCCCAGGTCAGAAAACAGGCCCTACATCCTGAAAAATTAAATGAAGTATCCTAGCATAAAGCCCTCAGCTTGGGGGACTCGTGATCCAAATTTAAGCTTAAGATGGTAACGTATCAAAGGGTAAAATAAGGTTTAAAGATATGATACTAAAATCATTTTTCATAACTTAAATAAAAGAGGAAATAATGAGAAATACCTGAAAACCCAAGCACCACGAACTCCCACGATCACACATGCAACACCCAGCAAATACCCTTAGATTAAAACACCCAAAACTAGCTCTAGAAACCCAGAACCAAGAAAGGAAATGAAGAGGAGAAGGATGGAAAATGAAAGGGAACTCCCCTATTTATAGGATGCAAGGCCGCTGAGGTGCTATTTTTGCCGCTGGGGCGACTCCGCTAGGGCGGTACCCTAGGCACAAGGGTGAACATACTAGTGCAGCTCTCTGGGCATAGAGAAAACCTCGCTAGAGTGGTCAAAAGCCTGCAGGTGCGATCTGTGACCTGCAACAACTCAAGGAAAATTTTAAAACTCTATGGGGCCTAAATCTAGCATCCCATATCCAATTCTAGCAAACCAAAAGTGTTTTTTGGGTGGAAAACATCCTACAGACACAAAGGAATCAACAAAATGACTAACCATAGTTGTTTGAGCAAAAAGGACCCAAAACACAAAAGGATCAAAAAGAGTCAAACTAAGGACTTTCCAAAAAGTTACTCAAAAATAAGCTGGGACACCCCGGGAAGTGAACCCATGACTCAACTAGCCCAAACTCAACATTCTGGAGCTAATGGAATTGTTTGAATCCCAATCTGGTGCTTTGATCATCAAGAAATCCACCCAGGCTGAAAATGAGGTTCGATTGCTCTTAATTTCCACAACACAACCCAAAATCAAAACGAAAAGACCAGGACACGAACTTAAGGTCTACCTAGAAAAAAGTCAGCATTTCAGAGCTAACAGAACTGTCATAATTAAATTCCAAGAGCGTTTACTATAATTTCACTCTCTAGTTCCACTCTTTCAAAACTGAAACTTCAAAATAAGGAAAATGAGATAATGAGCAAATGAGTTACCAAGGCACCGAGCTACCGGTCCTAGCAAGTCATAAACGACTTGGGGAAATTATCAAACAAATTTAAGAATAGGAAAAGACAAAATGCAAGGAAATAACTAAATAGGTCATTACATCATGATATATCTTTGTTTCCCCTTGATGAATACTACCTTAAATTGAGGGCCTCCTTCGATCTCAACCTAACCAAATCATGGGATTTAGGCACACAAATCTGATCCTAATCCTCAAACATACCATTGAAATCCAAAATTATTCCTTGGCCTCACCTTGCAACACCTTATCATGAATGCTTTGTGTCATAGCATCATTAAATTATATCACACAGATCTGCTCCATCAAACTAGAGCGGGCCTCTAAACCCGCAAGGATTATACCATCCTCCGAAATGTATAGCCCAACCAAACTATTGGATAGAATCTAAAAATATCTAGCCAAAGGCCGCTCTTCAACCCTGGTAAAAGCCAAACTACCCATAATCGAGGACTTCCTACTAAGGGCATCTTTCACTATTTGGCCTTTCCCAAATGATACAAGATAGTGATATCATAGTCCTTTAGTGACTATAACCAATGACGATGCCTCAAAATAAGACCTTTCTTACTAAAGCTATACTGAAGACCCATGTGATTGGTTAACGACTTATAATGCACCCCATAAAAATAATGTCTCCACAAATTCAACAAAAACACTACTGTATCCAACTCCAAATCATGAATAAGGTAGTTCTTCTCAATGACCTTCAGCTACCTTGAATCATAAAACACAACCTTACCATCCTGCATCAACACTCTACCCAAAAAAACTCTAGAAGTATCACAATATACAATGAAGCCAATGGTCAAAGCAAGAATAGAGCAGAAGTCAATAAGGACTTGATCTTCTGAAAGATCTCCTCACACTCATCCAACAACTAAAAAATCATATTCTTCTGAGTAAATTTATTGAACAAAGCTGCAATAGAAGAGAAAACATGCACAAACCTTTTTTAGTACCCAGCTAAGCCAACAAAACTTTAAATCTCAGTCAGAAAAGTGGTTCTTACCCAATTATGCACAACCGCTGGATAGAACATAATACCATCCTTGGACACCATGTCCCCCAAGAGTGAAACAAAACTCAACAAAAACACACACTTTGAGAATTTATCACATAACATCTTATTTCACAACCTGTGAAGAACAGTCCTCAATGTCAACCATGATCATCCTCGATCTTAGAATATACCAAGATATCATCAATAAAGACAATGACAAAGAAATCCAAATACAGATGAAATACAACATTCATTGAATCCGTGAATGTAACTAAGGAAATAGTAAGCCCAAAAGACATCACCAAGAACTCATAATGATCATATCTAGTTCAAAAAGAAAAATTTGAAATATATGAAGGCCTAATTCTCAACTGGTGATATCCGTAACTCAAGTCAATCTTAGAAAAGATAGCATTACCCTGGAGCTGGAAAAGTAAATAACCAATGCAAGTCAAAGGATATATATTCTTCTTGGTCACTTTGCTTAGCTGCCGATAGTTAATAACATACACATGGAACAATTTTTTTCCTTCACAAACAAGACCAGTACACCCCAAGGTGACAACACTAGGACTAATGAAATCCTTTCTAATAAATTCTAGAAACTAATCATTAAACTTTTTCAACTTAGTAGAAGCCTATGATAAGGAGGGATAGAAATAGCCTTATTGCTTTGCCTCCAAATAATGCCAATATCTATATCTCTATCAGGAGGAACACCAAGAGAGTCACTCAAAACACATCAATAAACTCTCTAACCACTGGAACCAACTCTAAGGAAGAGGGATCAACAGTAACATCCCACACAAAATAAAAATAAGACAACACCCCTTCTCAACCAACCTACAGGCCTGAAGGAAACATATAACTCTATGAGGATACCACCCATATGTACCTTTCAACTCTACCCTTGGATACAAGCATGCATAAAGTAATAGTTTTTGCATGGAAATCTAAGACAACATGGTATGATGAAAGCCAATCCATGCCCAAAATAACATCAACATCTATTATATCAAGAAAAATCAAGTCTACTGAAGTCTCATACCCTGATAAGACAATTAAACGAGATTTTTACGCCCAATCCACCACTAAGAAATCACCCATGGGAGTAGACACATGAAAGGATATATCTAAAGCATCAAATAACATATCAAAACCATATCAAACTATATAGATACTTAAGAATGAGTAGACCTTGGATAAAATAATACTGATGCAAGGAAATCAAAATTCAAGATGATACATATGATTATTATATTTGAAGACTCTACCTGAATTCTTCCAAAAAAAGCATAACACTGTGTGAGCCCACCTCAGAGCTAAAATAGAGCATGGAACAAACCTCTTCCTACCTATGCATACTTCTACCTATCTGCACTCTTTCTCTACCTATGATTGGAGATGCAGGTGCCCTAACAAGATTATGAGAAGTCTGAGAAGCCTGTTAAGATTCTAGCTACATTTTTTTTGGGTACAAAAACTCTGAAGGTAGCTAGTATCACCATAAGTATAGCATGCTATGGGGACTGTAGGCTGATGTGATGAACTCTGATACCCAAAACTT